>CM029599.1:38093573-38247298 GCA_017311375.1 Mytilus coruscus
ACAGCTACATGCATCCAACAGTAAAGTGTGAATTTATTTAAATATATGTGGTATCTGTCTTTTTCCGAGTTTTTGCATCCCCCACCCCATTATATCTTCTCTCCTTTTTTAATTATGTTTGTTATAATGTTTCAATACAATAATTGCAATTAGATTTATTTTCATGTATATCGATCTTATATTTATTAAAGATGAGGATTATTGAGACAGTTACCCAACAGTACCATAAAACCAAAAGACCAAGTATACATTTGTGTTTTGCCATTTTTCTTTCTTCAATTATTTATATTTAGCTTGAGACTGTGGCATGTTGTATAAAAACTTGTTTATTGTTGAATACCTTTTAGATGTCTTTCGTTTTGATTTTTTAATTTTGCGTCGTTTGGTTGCTGTCTCATTGGCGTAAACCGACCAACTCTTTTTTTCTTTATAAAGTTTAAAAGAACACACAAAGTGAAAGGTTTAAACTGGTAGAATACTCTTTGCTTTTAAAATGTATGAAGAATGAGTTTTTCTCGGCTTCTTAGTTCAGCTATATCAAAATTATGCAATTTATATCACCTCACAAAATGTTCTGTATCAAAACTGTCTTCCAAGTGAGAAGTTTAGCTAGCTTTAAAACCAGGTTCAATCCACCATTGTCTCATAAGAAAATGCCTGAACCAAGTCAGTAATATGACATTCGTTTGATATGTTTGAGCTTTTGATTTTGCCATTTGATAAAGGACTTTCCGTTTTGAATTTTCCTTGGAGTTCGGTATCTTTGTTCTTTTACTTTTTGCTTTAGGTTTCTGTTGTACGTTATGATATTTAATTTTTCAATCTCTTGTCTATTCTCTGTCCTGAAATCTTATTGTATAGTCATTTCAAACTTTCACATTTTGCCACAAATTGAAGCAAGAAAATGTACATGTCATTATACTGATTGTTCATGAATATGGTACATTTCGTAAAGTCTTAGAATTACCGATCTTCTAAAATAACATGAAATCTCATAATTGACAAAAACTTACCGGATACTATTAAATGATATGCAAAGTTGACCTTATGTGGATTTTGTTATTCTTTTTTAGGTTTCTTTTGGTCATATAGCTTCTCAAGTATTTTAAAAAGAGATGCGAAAGATACCATAGGGACATTCACACTCATTAGTCGAATTAGTTACTCAAGCATTTAAGTATTTATACATGATTCACCCTTGGCTTAAAAAAAAATGAGATTTGAGCGTTCCTGATGAAGGTAAAGCCAGATTTATAAAGTGTTATTAACATATTCATGACAGGTGACACTAGTAGAACAGGACATTCTAACCCTTCCTGCCATCTGTAGTTTTGTTGTGCTTTATGTTGCTCAATCTTTGATTTTCTGTGTATTGTTTCATGAAATTTAGTTGGTCTGTTCGTCTTTTTTCTTTTGGATGTGCTGCTGTCTGTCATTCCTTCGAATTATATGTTTTTGATTGCCCACTTGGTATCTTCTCCCACTTTTAGAACCTACAAAACTGAAATATCAGTGACTTGTTCTGCATTGTCTGTAAGTCCATCTATATCGTCCTGTTCATCGGTGCAATACAACTTTTAATATAGTTACCATAAAAACGAAAAATACCAAAAAACTATTAAAAGAGAAACAAACAAAAAATCGATTCCACCTATGTGTAATATTGATACATATGATTGCTCTGACTGTTTAAAATCAAACTTTATTAATGAGTATCAAACTGTAAACTACAATTTAATCCAAAGTCTTTGCTATTTATCCTTTCATTTCTTTTTGATTTTGATTTTTTTTTTTTCTTTTTTTATCTCAGTTGTCCGCTTTAAACTATAATTGTGGGGTTTACATTTCTTGATTTCATTTTTTAAAATTACAGCCGTTGTTTTTCGCAAGTTGACGTCTACAATTAGATTAAGGGATGCATTGCCTATTCTTTTTTCTATCTCTTCCAATAAAATTGACCCCAGTCTATATGTTTTCAATTGTTGTGATATTCAGCTATAAATCAATTCGGACAATATTGTTTAACCTCAACATTAAACTTGTTTTAAACATGCATATCAATATCTTTTCCGAGGCAGAGACATTAATTTATAATCAATTACAAAAAACAGGGAAGGCTGTAAAGACAGTGGTTATACATTTATCATCATATTGTGATAGTCCATATTTCAAATGTCAATAACAAATAAATTATTTTAAAAGATAAATAGTTTTAGCAAGCAGTGATTTTTGCTTTCTCGATTTATTTCTATTATGTTTTTTCTTTTCTTTTGTTTTTGGAACCTCAAATATCTTACATCGGGCATCGCTGAAGAGACATTTATTGCCGATATGCGCTTCTGGTGCAGTAAAATTGGTACCGTTTATATTATTCCAATTGTATTAATCACAATCACAGCCTCTTGTCCTCGATGGCGACATCAACGAATGAGACTTATCGCTGAATTGTACGTACAATAAGTAACATGACGAGTGTCACATGTGGAGCAGGATCTGCTTGCCGCAAAGGAGCCCATGAAATCACTTCCATTTTCGGTGGGGTTCGTATTGCTCAGTCGTCATTTCGTTTGTTATTTATTGTGGACTTTGTTTGTCTTTTCTTAATCGTTTTTTTTTTTTTTTTCCTCACCGTTTTCAGTTTCTCTCCGACTTATAAATTTTAAATGTCCCTTGGTATCGTCCGACTCTTTGTTACTGTATCTAAATCCCCTTTTAAGGAAATGTATCCAAAAATAATCTTCTGATAATTTTGATAATAATGGGCAGAAGGTAGATATAACAGCTACCGAGGGAACGCCGGGGATTAATCAGACATTGGTCTCGGTTTCTGCATGAAATATTAGTCACTGGACGTTGAGCAAACTATAATTGATAAATTTAATTGGTATAGCAGACGATGAAATACAACTATGAGAAAGAAAATACTGAATAAGACTGAATAAAACTATTTTATTTTATATGACATGCTCCATTCCATATCATTTTCTTACAGTAACTATTCATTACGGCAAAGATGATACGGCTGTAGCAATTTATTTTATATTCTATCTAGCTGTAGAATCATGCATATCACCCAGCCATTCTCTCATTGGCATGTCCTTCTCCCAAAATCTTTCATCATTAAAACAACTTTTTCTCCAAACTCCAAAAAATGAACACTGTAAATTAGGGATGTCAACGATTATTCGAATACTCGAGTATCTCTCGGTAGCTCCCAAATGATACTCGACTAATCGGTTTCCTATTCTTTCTGTTCATAAAATTAATTTTCTTATGAATGCCCTCAGAGAATAAATTCAGTTATATTTAATATACATTTCGTATGTTTGATAAATGTGCTAACTGGTCGTTTAAAATAAGTCCAAAATCTATCATTTGGAAATAATAACGAGGTTACACTTACAAGGCTTGACACTTTTGGCCGAACGTGTCTTAGTCATTAATGCATTATCGCTAATGTCAGAGCGAATATTTTCGTTTTCAGGACTGTATGTTACAAAGCTGCGAAACTCTCCCCTGAAATAGTTTACAAGATATTTCTGAATACGAACAAATTCTTTTTTTTTTAGCTTGAGCGTTCTTAAAAAAGGTTAATCCAGAAAAGCGACTCGGACGGACCAAATTTATAAAGTGTTATTTTCATATTAATTTGCAACACACTAGGTATCACTAGTCGAGTAGGAATTTCTGAACCTTCTTAGCATCTGTATATTTTATTTAGTTCGTGCTGCTCAATCTTTAAATGTGTGTGTGTAGTGTTTGATGAAATTTTTCTTGCTCTCCTTGTCATTCATCTTTTAGTCGTGGCGTGTCTGTCATTTTTTTAAATTATGGGGTTTTGATTGCCAGCTTGGTGTCTTCTCCCATTTTATAGAACCTACAAAGCTCAGTGGCTTGTTCTGCATTGTCTGTTAGTCCATCCATATCGTCCTGTTCATCGGAACAGCACAATTTTTAATATATGGGTACCATAAAAATGAAAAACGAAATATTTATCCTTCTAATTCTTTTCAATTTATTTATTTGATTTTTTTTCTCAGTTGTCCGCATTAAACTAAAACAGTGACTGTGGCATTTACATTTTTTCATTTCGTTTTTTGAAATACTGTCGTAGTTTTTCGCTAGTTGACGTCAAAAAATAGATTGAAGGATGAGTTGCCTACTCTTTATGGTAATGCCGATCGATTGTCTAATAATATTGAGCCCAGCCCTTTTTTTAACATCTATAAATCAATTAAGGGAAAACAGTTTAACCTCAACATAAAACTTTTTAAACGTGCATAATATGTTTTTCCGAAGCAAAAACAGCAATTTTCAATTTATGACAATAAATAGGGATGGTTGTGAACACAGTAGTGGTTATAAACTTACCATCATAATGTAATAACCCATATCTTAAAGTCGCTTTCAAAACATTTTTTGCAAAGATAAATAATTTTAGCATGGAGTGATCATTGTGTTTTTTTTTTTTTTTTTAATTGTTCCAATTGTTATTGTCACATTCCAGTCCTCTTTTCCTCGATTATGACATCATCGAATAACACTTATAACCGATTTTGTACTCACAATGAGCAACATAACGGGTACCACTAGTGGAGGCAGGATCTGCCCAACTTTCCGGAGCACCTGAGATCACATCTGTTTATTGGTGGCGTTTGTCTTGCTCAGTCTTTTATTTCATATGTCTTTGGGTTTTTGGTCAGTTTCCATTCGACGTATGAGTTTTTAATGTTCCCTTGATATCTTCTGTCTCATGTAATTTACTGCATCTTATTTGTCTCTTCCTTAATTCAAATACTATTAAAGTTGGATTCAATTCTTTTTGACGTTTACGCCATATATTTTGTTTTACCAGTCATTTCTTATTCTCATATTACTTTAATAAATGAACCTTGAATGTGACAATTCCAGGAAATTTACCATTATATTGGAATTTTTGTCGTAGCTTTTCGCTACTTGACAACAAAAAATTTTGATTAGAAAAAATATTTATTTTTTTGGTGCAGACCTAAAAATAAAGAAAAAAGAAGAATCAGCACAGACGTTTTTCCCACAAACATACAGGGGCATTGGCTGTCAGATTCAAGTTCACCGATTTGACTCAAATTCTCATATTTGCTTTATAACATACTAAAACGTATATCCAAATTACAAAAAGTCCAATAGAAACAGTTAACAATGCATGAACTCATTATAATGTATTAGCATTTCGTGCGTATTTTAGACAAGACGTTATCTAATTAACCACTGAGATGACCTCCGAAGAATGCCGATAGTCATATGACCCGATATAAACATAAATATAATATAAATAGACAGAAAAGCACGTGTAATCATATAATAACGATTTGTCTATGTCTGTTTGATTTCAAGAGTTAGAAAAAATTAAACATCGTTTCACCTGTATAATAATGATTTGTTGCGGGCCGAATCAGTCAACGAAATGGGTTTTCCTTTAGGCGTCCGTGTTTTTACTTTTCAATTTTGACATTAATTTCTGTATCGATAACTTATCATGCTACGCTCATGCGCAACACCATCTACAACTAAGGGTTAAATTGAATGTCGCATGAACACGTATTCAAATGAGGTAGAATTATTGACTTGCAATATAAAAATAAGGAGATGTGGAATGATTGCCAATGAGACAACTATCCACCAAAGTTCAAATGAAGTGGATGTAAGCAATTAAAGGCAACCGTACGGCCTTCAACAATGAAAAAACCCGTACCGTATAGTCGGCTATAAAAGGCCCCGACATGAAAAATATGAAACAATTAAATTGAGAAAACTAACGGCCTAATTTATGAAAAAACAATTTACAAAAAACAAATATGACAGACAATGAACCAACGACAACCACTGAACTGCATTATGCTTTCTATACAAATGTTCACCTATTTCTGTGACATTGCCTATTTACTATTCCTTGATCTTAAACCGGAATTAAACGTGTAAGTTACTGACGCCGGATAGGTTCAGTCCCTGTGGTGCAATCCACCGAGCAGCCAATGCTTTTGTATAAGCAGTTTTTTGTAACTGGTTCAGTACTTTGAAATAGGCTACGATATATGCAGAAAAAATTACATAAGACGGGTTTTTTTTCCTGTTCTTCTCTTGATTTAAGCTTTAATGCACAAAATGTGTTTATTTCGGCCGCAAAAAAATCGGTATCATAGGTTTATATTGATTGATTGATTGTTGTTTTCTCAACATTTAGTGGAAAATATTTCATGCATTAATCAGGACGAGAACAATAAACCAATATGGATTATTCATATGGTCTGCAAAGAAGGGCTGGAAAATTGTGCTACCACTGGAAAAAATAAGGTATATTTGAAATAGATAGAAATTTTCCTGGCAACAGGCCACCTACGGACCTCTCATAGACATTATGTCAGACATACTGCAGGAAACGTAGCACTCTTCCTAAACAATGTATTCCCCCTCCTTTCCGATCATATAAATTTATTTAAACAACCCCCACGTGCTAACGGACATCCCATCCGCGGGTGTTTTTACTAACACACGTAGTAATCATATTTTATTATATACCCCAATGAACCCATGGGTCGCTTATATTGAAAGAAATATAAGACTTTTTATTTAATAAACTTTAAAACTTCTTTCAGATATGAAATAAACCACTTTATGCTGTTTCAATATTATCAAAAGATGTAATACACTGTTTTACATTCAATTTTAGCCAGTAAATTTTGAAGATGATAAGCAAAATAGAAAATGGCGGGAACAACTGTGATTTACAGGCAACAGGTCAATTAAAAATGCTATTCATAATGACGTATTCGTATATCTTGCATGTGTTGCTGATCATATATGCTGTTCAAAGTGTCGTTCATATAAGTTTAAAAATATTTACATTGGACAAAAAATCATCATTCAAAGACAATAACTCATGTATGGAGTTACCTGGTTACAGTGGTGATTTTGGGTCATGTTAACTCTTTTGTAGATCATTTTTGCTTTATACTTTTTTCTCCATTTACTATAGTTTCCACAAAAAATAACCCGATAAAATGTGTAAAAAAAGTAATCTTCATTCCAGGGCAACAACTCCTATATTGAGTCGACTGACTCATTTGTAGATCTTATTTTGCTGATCATTTTAGCTATTTTTAGGTTCTCTATCTACTATGGTTTCCGCAAAAACACAAAAATTGGTGAAATTTTCATTCAAGGGCAATAACTCCTATTAGGAGTCGATCGGTTGATTTCAGGAATTTTTATTTATTTGCAGATTTTATTTTGCTGATCTTTTTTTCTTTATATAGTTTGTCACTATCTACTACTGTTTCCGCAAAAAAAAAAACGCAAAAACTTGGTAAAAATCGTCATTCTAGGGTGATAACTCTAATAAGTAGTTGACAAACGATTTCGATCACGAAGACTTATTTGTAGATCTTTGTTTTGCTAATAATTTTTGCTGTTCACTGTTTATCTGTATCTACTACAATTTCCATAAAAGATACAAAACTAGGTAAAAATCGTCACTCCAGGGCAACAATTCATATATTGCGTCGACCGACAATTTCCAGTATATAAAAATAAAGAGACAACGAGACAACTATACCACAGAGAATAAAAGAGTAGGATGCAAACAACATTAGAACACTGTACGGCCTTCAACAAATAGCAAATCCCATTTGTATAGTAAGCATTAAAAGGCCCGGCATGACAAAATGTGAAACAAACCAAAAGGGAAAACCAACGGCCTGATTTATGCTCGAAACAAAAAAACGAAAATAAATATTTTAGACAGCATATACGTTGATTATTTGTAGATCTTGTCCTACAGATCGCTTTTACAGTTCTCTTTATCCATTATAGTTTTGGTTAAATCAAAAGGGTAAAAATCGTCATTCAAGGATAATAACTCCTATCATGAGGAGTCAGCTGACGATACCGGTCATGTTGCCTTATTTGAATATCTTGTCCTGCAGATCATTTTTTTTTTTGCCGTTTATAGTTTTATGTATTTGTTATAGTTATATCCACAATAGTACAGAGTGCTACGGGATATCTTATCAATGCTATCTTGAAATAACAAACAATGTCAAAGAATGAAAATAAACAAGATTTAGTATAACTTTGATTGTATTGAGATATCTGACAAATATAATAAGTTATATGAAGATTTTGAGTAGTTCAAAAATCGGAAACAAGCATCTGTGGAACTGACATGTAGGATAGCTTGAGGTCATTCCATTGTGTGTCAATCTACCTTGGAACAAAGATGTTCACTTTGTTTTGCTTGCTTAAACCGAGTTTTATTTCCTGATATTTATTTGAATTATTATTTGAAAATAAACAAGTGTATCTTTGATTGTATTGAGATATCTGACAAATATAATTAATCATATGAAGAATTTGATCAGTTCAAAGATTGGGAACAAACATCTGTGGAATTAACGTGTATGATAGCTTGAGGTCATTCCATTGTTTGTCAATCTATCTTGTAACAAAGATGTTCACTTTGTTTTGCTTGCTTAAACCGAGTTTTATTTCCTGATATTTATAGTAATGTTGAGTATTTTAGGTTTTCTTATTTCATTAGTCTGCATGGTATTTAAACTATTATCATAAAAAAAAAAATAACAAAGTTTGGTTAAATTTTTTTCGAAGCTAATAAGGTTCTATGACTTCCTTGTTTGGAACACCTGTTTTTCAACAAATTGTGATTAGAGATAAACGATAAAGAGAGTTTCGAATGGTTTCTGTGTTACGAAAATTACTTGAAATGATGTTTTTAGAAAGAGAAACTTCTTCGAGATATTTTCTTTCACATATAAAACTGAAATTCGAGATACAACTGTTGCAAAACTTAGTAAAGACGATGTTGAGGTTATCGATGTTGAGGTTATATCAATGAGACAGCAATTCAACAACAGAATAAAATCAGATAGCGCATCTAAATGTCAACAAGACAAAATAAAAAAAAAAACACTTGGTTAACCAAGTTTCCGACATTTAACAGACACTCAAGCTCGTGGTGCGGTTAAATTCTAGTCATCCACAAGGGTTGACTTTGGATTAAAAGATGGATCACCTGGTTTCCACTCTTTCAGCCGCAAAACCATGAAGGATTTTTGTTTGAAGTGGGAACCACCGGTTAAACAGGAACTGGTTACCTTTCCGTTGCTCCAAGTTCTATTATTGATTTTGAGTGAGGTTTGTGATATCCCTCGCTTTAGCTACCTGTTTAGTGTTTTGTCGACTGTTCTATTGTGCTTATTTCTTTGGGTTTTCGTATTTGTCTTTCTGAACTAATGTTGGGGTTTTTTTTCATTTTTTTTTTTTTTTTTTGCACCCTTGGCATCTTTTCACTTTTTTTATCATCACCTTTTCAAATGAAATAAAGTTTTAACTAGGTAATGTGTTCTCTTTAACTAAAATACAAACACTTCACATAATTTGTTACCAGAAATCTTATCAAAGCAATGATGGAGAACCGAACAATGCCAATTATTGAAGTCTTACAAAAGTATATCTTCTTATTGAGTCAAGATAACTTATATACAGACACAATAGTTATAGGAAGAATTTAATTATAACAAATATCGTAAAATACATCCGTGGAATTCGAAGTGTCGTTTAGATCGTTTTATTTTTTATGCTCACTATCGTTTTTATATTTGTCTTCCGATCTTCAAAACTCGAGCGAATATGTTTATTAGTTTGTCCAGACGAACATGTTGTGCATAAAAGATTATGGACTGTTGGTCCACTCGGGTTCCATCTGCACAATATGCATGATATGTAGTGCTTCTGCATTTGCATGATTTGAATTTTAAAGCTTAATTTAAAATTTTAAGTGTATAAACATTATTAATTTTGTTGAAGTTTTGAACATAAAGTTACAACTCGTATAGTCTAAGCTGACCATAGATTGTTTAAAATATTCGAAAAGATGCATTTGATTTTTTTTACGGTTCCAACTTATTTAAGCATGTTGGGTTTCCGTAGATATAAAAAAGAAGATGTGGTATGATTGCCAATGAGACAACTCTCCACAAGAGACCAAATGACACAGAAATTAACAACTATAGGTCACCGTACGACCTTCAACAATGAGCAAAGCCCATACCGCATAGTCAGCTATAAAAGGCCCCGACATGACAAATGTAATACAATTCAAACGAGAAAACTAACGGCCTAATTTATGTACAAAATAATGAACGAAAAACAAATATGTAGCACAGCAACAAACGACAACCACTGAATTACAGGCTCCTCCCTTAGGTTTGGTTAAAAAGAGAGATCAAGATTTGATTATTCTTGTTTTGTTCTGTTTCAAATTTTTGCGGTTTTTTCGACTTCGGTCTTTTCTGTCTGGTTTTCATATTTCATGAGGTTATGAATGAATATGTAAATTATTACCCTTTTACATTTTGAAATATTTAAAAGGAAGAGAAGACTGCACTAGGTAATGCAAAATCATAAATTCAATAAAATACAGACAACACGACAAATAAGAAATAACGACTAAAACAAACAACAATAACAAAACACTATACAGAAAACTAATAAACTGTTAAAACAGATATATGTCTCGCCTTTTTGTTATTTTAATAAAAAATACAAATGTTGAAATAAAAATAGAAATACTTTAACATTTAAGTTATGCAAAATATTCGAGTCAATTAAACAATGACTGATGGTACAGGCAAAACAATCTCCATGGAAATGAGATGTGCCAATTCTGATACAACTGCATACCAAATATCATTGACCTACCACTAGTGGTTCCCCATAAACTGACCTAATCACAAACTAATACATGTTAAGTAAGCAAACGTTTCAAAGTCAATGCACCATGACTTAGGTGGCGAGACCAAATAATCGACTTTTTAAGTGCATTGCCTGTAGCTGTCGCCAAACATTACAAACTAACCTTCATATTTGGTATTTATATGCGCTGATCACCTATCCACATGCAGTCAACATCTCCATGAAAATGAGATGTGCTAATGCTAATACAACTGCATACCAAATATTATTGACCTACCACTAGTGGCTCCCATAAACTAATCTAATCACGAACTAATACATGTTAACTTAGCAAACGCTTCAAAGTCAATGGACCATGACTGAGAGGGCTGATCACAATAATGTTCATGGAAATGAGATGTGCTAATGCTTATTCAACTGTACATCAAATACCATCGACCTACTACTAGTGGTTCCCCATAAAACTGACCTAATAACAAACTAATACATTGTTGACGACGCTGAAGCCGCCGCCGCCTGCGACATCATACCTATGTCTCGTTTTTTGACGCCGTCAAGGCAAGACAAAAACTTAGCAATACTAACCCCACCGAAAATTAAGATGAACTCAAAATGTAAAGTCCTTGACAGATTGCCAGCATTTAGAATTTTCAAATATTTATTTTTTATTCCCTTTTTTGTTCAGAAATAATGTTGACTTCAGGTAGAATGGTGGTCAGCGCATGCAAATACCAAATATGAGGGTTAGTTTGTAATGTTTGGCGACAGCTGCAGGCACTGTACTTTAAAAATTCTGTGTTCAGTGTGTCAAAGGGCTAAATTTGACGACATTTATGAGAAAAGTAAAAATTATATACCGTGGCCTTGATTACAAATATAGGTTATCAATATCCACGGTAGATAATTGTGTGAAATTGAGACAGTGTAATAGGTATTGTGTTTGAAGATAAAACTGTGAATATTTAGAAGGTAAGCACATTTAAATTTAAATCTTTTAAAAGATTTATTTGCTTAAATAGGTCGTCGGAGCAATTAAGTGATATATAAGAATGCAAATTGAATTTTATGCATTTTAGACATACAATAAGAACATACTTTCGTCAGCATTTCACGTCCTGTTAGAATTATATCTTATTTAATTACCTTTTGATATTATAATATAAAAGGGAACAAACTCTAAGTAAAAATTGTTAACCACCCAACTTTTCAACCGACTAAAAATTATAGGGCCTAATATTTCATTAAATGATAAGCATCCTTCGTTGAAGCCCATAAAGACCAGAGAATAGAGTTTTTCTTTGTATTGAGCCTATATATATATATATATATATATATATATATATATATATATATATATATATATATATATATATATATATATATATATATATAGAAGTCTATAAAAGCCTTCTTCGGTGTCAATGAGTTTAACAATACTGATTGTAGGTTAAAAATAGATCAATAATATTCTAGACGATCCGGTACATAGTAAATTTGCTGGTTGGTCCTTTTTATAGACTTCTATATTATTTTTCCTGTGAATGACCTGTATTATGTTACTCACATAATCCCAGTGAATTTAAGTTTCTAGCTCCTATAACATGAACACCAATGATTATTTTAAACAACTAAGAGCTATTAAACAAAAACAAATTAGAACTGAACACCATTTATCTAATTTAATTCATTATGAGTATAATGAAAGTATTCCTAACGGACTACAAATCAAGATCAAGCCACAAGCACCTGGCAATTTATCCAACACATCACTTCGCAGATGGGATCAAACATTTACCATTGTTCCAAGCGGTTAGTGGTCCTCCTCAAACAACACTGCGAAGACCATCTCAAAACTCTTACTGGCGAATTTAATACCCTTTTGAATAGCTGCAAAGAGATCTAACATCTGACAATTGTGATGCTATCAATACTCGCCTTAAAGACATAACAACTATACAATCCAAAATTTGAGTGAAAGACAAAAACGAAAATTCCGCAGGGATGGTATCGAATATATCCATCCTTCTTTACCATCTGAAGAAAAGAGAAAACGAATAAGACGCTTTAAACGTAGACCACAAAGGACTGATTCACCCTCCAACATTGTGGTCAATCTTTCCAAACACCAGTTGACGGAATCGGAAACATCTCTTCTCTCGAGAGGCCTAAATTTCTGTCCTCTACCTGCTCCTGCCAATGAAACCAAATTGTCGGAAGACCTTGACAATTTTGCCAGAAGTCTACGCATTAAGGAATATTTCGCGTCGAAGGAGGATAACAAAATAAGCACGGATAGCGACTCAGAAATTTCAGAAGACGAGAACAACTACAAATTTATAAAAAAAAGAGTTCTTGGATCCCTAAACCGAGCAAAATGCAACCTTGGAATCATTTATTGACAACTTTAAGTCAGACATTTTAGAAATACCAGAAATAACAATAAACCTTTGACAATCTTACCAATGAAGAACGGACTGAACTGAAAACTTACGATCCAACAACAATATCGTCATTAAACCTGCAGACAAAGGCAGTGCAGTGGTTGTCATAGATAAATCTGCCTATATTCAAGAGGCTGAACGACAACTTGGCGATGCAAGGTTCTACCAAAACTAGACTCTGATCCTACAACATCTTTTAGCAGAGAAATAACTGATAGCTTGGTGGAAATGCACAACGATGGTTTCATCGATGACAAAACTCTTGAATATTTGAAACCAGAAAATCCAAAACCGGGCAGATTTTATCTTTTACCTAAAATTCACAAGGCCAATAACCCCGGAAGACCTATAGTTTCAGCGAACGGTCATCCGACGGAAAAATATCGGAATTCGTTGACTTCCATCTTCGTCAACATGTTGAAGACTTACCATCTCACATTAAAGATACAACCGATTATCTTAGAAAATGCAGGCCTTAAATCCACTTCCTCCGACACGACACTTGTTTCTATGGATGTCACCTCCTCTACACAAATATTCCACATGCAGATGGCATTGATGCATGTAAAGAAGTTTGGAATTCCAGACCAGTGAAACATCCACCTACTGAATGCCTGGTCAAAATGCTCACGCTGGTACTAAAGAAAAACAACTTCACTTTTGATGGAGATCATTATTTGCAAGTTAATGGAACTGCTATGGGCACCAAATGGCTCCATCATATGCCAACATATTCATGGGCAAATTAGAAAACAACTTATTGAATCTTCCATCGAAAACCGCTTTCCTGGTTTAGATTTATAGATGATGTGGATATGAAATGGAATAAAAGTGACGAGGATTTAGATACTTTCATCACTCATGCCACTCATGCCAACAACATACATCCAAGTATCAAATTTACTCATGAGAAATCTAAATCCAAAATCGCCTTCCTCGATACTTCCAGCTCGCTCACAGATGGCATCATATCCACAGATCTATATTCTAAACCTACTGACACTCATCAATATCTGTCCCCTAAAAGTTGCCATCCTCCTCATCTGACTAAGAGTATCTCGTACAGTCAGACACTAAGAGTCAAGCGAATATGTTCCAACACAGAAACAACCAAAAACAATTACGTCAACTTGAAACCCGATACAAACACAGAAATATCAAAAAGTTTTCAGAAAGCGGAATCAATTCCTAGGAGTAAACTTTTAGAATACAAAGATAAAAATAAAAATAAAAGGACTCCATGTGTCCTCACTTACCACCCATCCCTCAAAAACAGCTTTAGTGTCATTCGTGAGCATTGGAAAACAGTTGAAAAGAATTCCAAACTATCCAAGATTTTTCCTGAGCCTCCCATGATAGCTTTTAGGCAACCCAACAGTCTGCGGAACCTGCTAGTGCGGGCTGAAGTGTCTGATAATAGAAGTTCTTCTGGAGAATGTCGTTCGTGTGAGGAAAAACGCTGCAAATGCTGCCTACAGATGCAGCATTCATCAACATTTCACAGTAAGGCAACCGAAAATAACTATAAGATATTTTGCAATGTTACTTGCAAAAGTATGAACGTTATTTACATACTGGAATGTTCGGTTTGTGGCCTCCAATATGTTGGTGAGTCAAAGCAGCCTTTCCACAAACGCCTCAATGGCCATAGGAGTGATATCTCTAAGAAGCCACTTCTCCCAGTTTCTCAGCATTTCAGACAATCAGGTCACAAACTTGATGACTTTAATCGCATGAAAATCCTAGTGATTGAACAGAACATTCACTGGAGTGATGCCCAGCGACAGGTTCGGGAAAGCTTTTGGATAAAGGAACTAAATGTACATCATCCAAACGGCATCAATAAGAAATACTAAGTTTTGTTTTTCACTCATTTTGGAATGTAAATATACACAGTCACGTATATTAGAGTATCGAGTTTTGTTTATATTATGATGTTCGAGATTATGGATTAAAATCAATAGATTAAAACTTACCTGTATTATTGATCTATTTTTAACCTACAATCAGTATTGTTAAACTCATTGACACCGAAGAAGGCTATTTGTTAAGCCGAAATATTTGTCAACACGATTTAATAACAACATCTTCGTATAATACCATCTTATATTAGTATCGTTGTGCAAATTTTAGACTTATATATATATATATATATATATATATATATATATATCCAACGCAATCATAGGTTTGAACGTGGTTTTCAATTTAGACTTGTTTATATATATATATATATATATATATATATATATATATATATATATAAACGCCTAAAAAGTGTACAAAACAACACCAATAACAAAAAAAGGAAACTATAAATTTATAAATATTTCGGATAACAGATATCCTTCATCAGTATGATTATGATGTTGAATGAAACATGTCAATCTACTTTGATTAAACTAAATCAATCTTGAAATTTAAACAATAAAACAGTCAAACCGAACATCATAGTTTAGACGCTTGTACAATTCTAAAAATTTTAAACATGACATAGGTTATATGGCTATTTACAACAGAGACTGCAAAGATATGCTTCAAATAAAAATAGTAATGTGCGATATGAACTAGCACAATTCTAAAATTTAAACGGTGACGACAGTTACGATGTTACAAGAACGATTGCGTCAATAAACATTCCAAATAAACAGCACTGACCGATCTAAGTTTGTAAATATTTCAAATTTGACAACGGTAGAGTGATTACAACAGAAGCTGCGTATTTAAACATCCCAAATAAATAGCAGTTAAAATATAATAATAAATTTTGACTAAGGTTAAATAGTTGACTCTACTGGCTTTCGTAGGCCCAAAAGCCTTAAAGACTTGCTGGTGAGAGCTGATTTATCGTCTAAAGCATTAATTTAATTATTTTAAATCTTAAAAAACACAATAAAAAGGTAAAATCTGTTAGGACAGAAAGCTACTAAATGTCAAGTTCTACCTACCTTTCAGTAAATATTCTTGTTGGATTATATCCATTTATTATGGCAAAAATGCTTGGTGAGAGAAACGGAAGCCTCTTGCATGTTCATGATTTTTTTTCGCATTATAGTCAACTGAAAAAAAATAATAGTTGATATAATATTTTGCTCATTGTTGAACGACTTAAATGTTCTCATCTCCTTGTTCTTAGATTTTATGCAACAATTTCCCTTTAATAATCAAATTCAGCTCCCTTTCAATTGATTTGTAGTAACTACTGTATGTAATCATGGTAATTGTCACTATCTTAGGAAATAATGACAAAAAAAGTCATTGTTATTTTTCAATCCAAGTATGCCAATCAGAAATTATGTTGTTCAAAAGGTCCTTAATCATGTTAATAGTAAATAAAATTGGATATTTGTAGGACACCATCATTCTTTTATCTTCTATGGTGGAATATCTGTGTCACAGATGTCCACGAATATGACCTTCATGACGTAACCACAATCCACTCAAAGAAAACAACTAAATACCAATCAAAGTCATTCGTCAATATCAATATATTACAATGGGCAATAACCATTATAACCGACACGATAAATCATAATTAACGAAACATTGCAAACAAAACAAATATTTGTTAACACAATGCCAAACGGGAATGAACTCATCTTACTCTAAGCTTATCATATCTGAAGAAAATGCGTGGAACAACATTTTGTTGATTTATCTTTCAGGAATAAGATGGCATCAAAAATGGTAATGTGTGATCCATGTTCCAGACTTAATAAATCATCTGAGGGATTGAAATATTGTACTGATTGTGAAGATACTTTGTGTACAGATTGCATCGCTAATCACAGTGCTGTCAAACTACTTGCTTCTCACCACTTGGTTGATGTGTCTGTAACAACTAGGAATACGTTCAACATCAAGGAAGATTGCAATAATCATAAAGGAATGTATTTCGAGTTTTATTGTCCCGATCATGATTGCTTAATATGTCGAACATGCATGGCAAACACGCATCGCACTTGTGTTAAAATTCAACCAATAGATGTCGCTGCCAAAGGATGCAGATCTCATCAATGTTTGAAGATGTAAGTAAAGACATTGCCTCATTATACATTTCACCAAACACATTGTTAGAAGATAGACAAAGGAAGAAGACAAGTGTAGGACAAAGTAAGGCAAAAGTTTTAAAGGAAATAGCAAGGTTCAGACAGGACATCAATAACCATCTTGATCAACTTGAAAAAAAATGTTGCTCAGAAGTGGATATCCTCGAACGCACAATTAACAAAACGGTAGACAACGAACTGGACGAGGCAGACAAAAGGCAACATGTTATTCAAAATATATGGCAACAAATTGATTTTTTAACTAAACACGGTTCCGAAAGTCAGTTATTCATCTTCCTAAATACAGTGAAGTGGGACATCTCAAGACAAGCTGTAAGTCTACAAGACCTTATTCCATCACTTGAAACTAATGATATAGGATTCGAACCGTCGGATTTGATTTCGGTAGTGAAATCTTTTGGATCCGTAAAAAAACGTTCTACCCCATGTACAGTGAACTATCAACATCCTAAACATATGCAAGCACAAACACGTATTATACGTCAAAAAGTGCCAACAAAATTTGAGTTCGAAAAGAAAGTTAATATATCAGAGGGAAGAATCATATGTATTGCAGTAACAATCGACAATACGTTACTCCTTTGTAATGATGAAACAAACCAAATTTCATTAATGACTGAAACTGGACAACATCTGCGATCCTGTACTGTTGATGGTAGGGTATGGGGGATAGCTCTTATTCCTGGAACAGATGAAGCAGTAGCTACATTGCCTGATAATGAATTAATTCAATTCATAAATATAACCAGCTTCACCTTAGGGAGACAAATACCTGTTAACGTTATCCCTTATGGTGTTGCGGTTGTAAAAGACAATTTGATTATAGGTTCCAGTAATGGAGAAGTAGTTTTCATTGAGAGAATAAGCGGGAAATATCTGAAGACTCTAAATGTTGGATATGGAAAGATATTGTCAATCGTTTCTGTTGTGGATGATGCAAATGAACTATTATATTGCTGTGGAACCATGGTCGTTTGTTTTAAGGTGGACGGAACTCGAATTTTCTCCTACTCGTTGAGCGAACCAATGTGTATAGCATTAGATTTGGAAGGGAATTCGTATGTAATAGGATATTATTCAAATAATTTACATCGTCTGTCATCAGACGCTAAAGTAGATGATATACTCCTAAAGGGATCTGACGGACTAAACCTGCCCTTAGCTGTTGCCTTTAACAAGACCTTTAAAAAATTGTACATATCAAACAATCCCAATTGGAATGATAGCAACATTTTGATATTCAACTGTGAATGAACGGAACAGTTCAGAAGTTAAAAAAAAAAAAAAATAATCGAACGCATTTTACCTATATAATATTCTTGAAAATAGCTTTCTGAGTTACACTGACAATGTGAATTGAAAACCAGTGACCAAGCATTTTAATACGTCTTTGTAATTTGTAAAAAGAACAAAAAGATTGAAATTGGATGTATGTTTGGTATGATGTTCAAAACCCTCTGCATGGTACCTCTTTGTGTTGTAAGAAAAAACGTCGTTCTTATCTCATTTCATTCAGTATTCAAAGATGCTTACCTCTGTGAAGAGATTCAAATCCATTCAGGAATGTTAGAGATGTACATTGTTAAGAAGTATTAGGAAATAATTATTTGGAACATCATTTATCCAAAGACTAGAACGAAGTATCTAGTTAATCATAGTCGTGCACATAGTCAAATTTTCTCGTTAATCTTTCATTTGTGTTTCGTGTAATTTGTGTAATTTTTGTTTTTATTCCTTAAGTATTCACATAGTTTTAGCTTAAACTTTATTTTTACTTCATACCTAGTTGATTTATTCATCCTCTGACTGCCGCCTATAGAGCCAACTCAGGGACTAGTACTTCTCCAAGGGGCGGTAAAGATCTAGTGCTTGAAGATGAAAATAACACTTTATAATTCTGTTGTCCGAAGGAACGCTTAAACCCAAAAATTTAAAACACAATGATATAAATAATTGAATTCTTGAGGACCTACATATATTATAAAATGAATAGCCAAACCCACCTACGTTCAACATTGTCTGAGGGGTTGGTGAAACTTAACAGTTTTTCTGTCTGTTTTCAGCTTTCTTCGCAGATGTAATTCAGTTATTTAACTGACTGTTTTATATTGTATGCTTTATTACAGATCTCAAATATTTCATTCCCATTGACCTATACTTTTGACCTGGAACAAAATAACAATTTCTGCACCACTGTAAATCTGTGAATTTGGTAATATAATAACATATTGAGAAGTTACTTGTATCATATATGAGTTTGGCTCTAGTTTAACTCCTTTTGGAATAATAAGGTCTTTGGATTGTAACAAATCATGAAAATGGCCGCTGTCTTCTCCGTCTTTGTTTCTCTTTGCAGATATATTACTAATATTCGATTAAAATATTTTATGAAAAAAAATAAAAGCAAGTTTTTTTATCAAAGTAATTTTCAACTGCTGCGAAAACCCTTTATGTCATGTATTTTCTTACTCCAATGGTCATATTACGTCAGCTAGAACTAAATTAATTTGTGATTTGTTTACAGAGGATTGCTGCATTATTTTTATTCAATCTTAACTATGACTCGACGATAAAATTACGACGTCGTCATTTTTACCGTGCAGAAACGGTTTTCATACCAGGTTATGACATGTTTCGCTATCATAGACGTAACAAATTCTATCATTAATCACAGTAAAGCAAAGAGAAAATTTTCAAGAATGAAAAGAGAAAGGCAAGCTCGTTTATTCACCTGTAAATAGAAACAAAATAACGTTGTTTCTGTGTTCTTAATCAAATTCAACCATTAATGTAAGACAATTGGGTTTGACCTTTCAAAAATACAAAGGATCGTGCTCCTTTTTTTAACTAATTATGCATTTTATTTCTTACAAATCCATTCCGTCTGTTCGATACGCCATATATAATAGTGAACATAATATGAAACTTGAAATTAAAAAAAATACTGCCGTCCAGGAGAAATACGCGACGTTACCGTTTTTGTTTTTTAAATACATCAACAATTTTCATTTTGTCAATTATAAAACGAAAGCAAATCATTTAGTTTCCTGGAAATGCTCTTCGATGTATCCAAAAAGTCATGTCTCTTGTTAGAGGTGTGTTTAAAAGAAACATCAAAATAAAAAAATCGTTGAACCGAGAACTATTGATTTTTTTTAGAAAAAAATAAAATTTATTATCTTATGATAAAGATTTAAACCTATAACCCCTAAGGCTATATGAATTAATGTTCTGATAAATCGTCCTTCAAAATCTGAATTCATTTTTTTTTTAAATATATTTTCTATCTTTGCTATAATGTATAGCAACTATAAAAATATTCCCTCACGTATTAAGGTTAGTTTGTGCGGTGTACATGTTCGTTATTTTTTCGTCGTTTTTCATATTTTGCCATATGTTGTCCGTTTGTCTTCAACTTATGAGTTTAAATGTCCATTGCGTATCTTTCGCCTTTCTTTGTGATAATGCATCAAGTTGGAGGTGTAAAATACAGAAGACAACAAAGAAACGAAATGCTAATCTCGAGAACAAAATCTGCAAGAAACTAAAACTAATCTTTTATTTAGAATTTACCACCTTTGACTTTGTGCTTTTTCATGCGATGACTGGTCTACATACACTTGAAACTTGAAAAATCAACAGGGCAAAATATGTTAAAATTATTAATACCTGTCACTGAAAGAGAGGCTTTAAATGACCAAGATGCAAAATACAAGTGCAATCATGTAAACCAACAAAGTAAGATAAATAATGTGTGCAAATGAAGTGAAGTCAGTCCAATTATTATAAGTTGTATATGTAAACATCAATATTTCGCACACCTAATAAAGTTTCAATAGTTTTATTAGTAACATTGTACTAAAACACATAGCAACAATCTATATCTGAACAAACATTGCTCTACATGTAGTCTTTACGCTGGGTTTTTAAAGACCTTACTAGCTATTTCTTGTAATTTTTAATTCTCCGTCTTACCAGAGACATAAATTACTATATTACATAGAGTGTAGCATTCTTCTTGGTTATTATGATCACGTGTTTCAAAGGGTATTCCATGTACATGAAGCCTTGCTTTTATTTTCAAATATATGGACGCTATGTTTCTATTTGTATATGTTGTGTACAAGTTATCATTTTGTACAAATTATAATTTGTATTTGACTAAAATTCACTTATAACTTGTACAATAATTTATAGTATGTATTTTGTTACAAAAAGCATTGATACACACTATAGAATTTTTATTCAATGACCCCACACTAAACCTTATTTTCAAAACACAAATTAAAAATAGTTCTGTATCATTTGTTTGAGCATGCCAGTGAATTATAGCATCGGAATTGCACAACATCTTTTGCTTTTTACATTAATATTTAGAAGTGCTTCACCCCTTTGCATTTACGACATGAAAGAACCCTGACCACCATTTTTGAAAGCTTTTAACTGCTTCACGTAGCGAAAGTTGAAGCTCAGGAACCGTTGCTGCCAATAAAAATTTGTCTTTAACAGCTTAAATTAGATTTCTCGACAAATTTCCTGTTATAATTCCTACAGCTGTTCCAATGCGGTACCCAAATTCTCCAGGATAGATAATTACACCTAAGTTATTTCGATGATCAGTTGGGGCACGATCATACTGAGGAATTCGTATAATGACAATCATGATCCCCAAAGCAAGTTCTGATAATTTTCGTTTCGTTTTCTTGGTCAGATATTCGGCTTAAATCTGGGGCGCATTACATTTGTGTGCATTTGGGGATTAAAATCTTACGTTTGCGCGCAGCTTTTGGTTACATTTGCGCGCATTAATTTTCCAGTTAACACAGGTAAAAATAAAGGTTATTCATAATAAATATGACTATAAATTATTAATTTTCATAATAAATGACTATTAATGATTAGATTTGAAAATATTTGTTAATTTAAATTATATATTTTTATTTTTCATATTGAATTCTAAAAAATTTAGCGATCTTGAGAAATTATATGTATTTACCTGACGTGTACTTACCTGAGATTACCTGTAAAATAAATGCGCGCAAATGTAATCAAAATCTGCGCGTAAACGTAGTGATTTTGCGCGCAAATGTAATGCACCGGATCTGTTGGCCAGACAGCGCACGCTTCCTGGCTGGTATGATATTTGTTTCAACGTCAGTGTCATCCTGATTGTCACTGGGGCCAATTTCTATTATACTATCAGAATTGTGACTGGGGCCAATTTCTATTACACTATCAGAATTGTCACTGGGGCCAATTTTATTATACTATCAGAATTGTCACTGGAGACAATTTTATTATTCTATCAGAATTGTCACTTGGGCCAATTTATATTGTACTATCAGAATTAACTGGCTTGCATGTATCAATTACATTTCCTGTCTCCATCTGGGTATTTTGTATTTTGTAAATAAGGTTTATTGTATGGTCATTGAATAAAAATTCTATAATGTGTATCAATGCTTTTTATAACAAAATCCGTACTATAAATTATTGTACAAGTTATAATTGAATTTTAGTCAAATTTTGTACACATTGTAATTTGTACAAGCACTTTTGTACAAATTACAATTTGTACAAAGTCAAAATAAATTATAATTTGTACAATTTGTTTGTACAAATTATAATTTGTACAAAATGACAACTTGTACACAACATTTATCAATTATGGACTTTTGACGAGGTCAATACGTTATATATGGACCTGTTCAGATTATATTGACCGAGGAGGAAGTCCGAGTGTCAATATAATCTAACAGGTCCATACATAACGTATTGACTGAGTGAAAGTCCTTAATCTATATATTACATATGTAAATAATGTATTGGGAAAATGGCGTTCAATGCTGTTTCTGTGTATTTCTAAATTGTATTTTGCAAGAATTTTAACATGTTATTGAAAATATAACAACTTCATAGCTTGTTGCATTAGCTTTCTTGTATTCTTAGCGTCTGCATTTAACATAAAATTATTGAAATATCCTGATAAACTTGCAAATTTTCTTTTCCTCTGCTGCGGCGCTTCCTCCATGGTTGTTATGTGTGATGTCATGACGTCATAAATCTAAATTTAGCAAGATTTTTGTATATTGACCGTCAATATACATATAAATAGAAACATAGCGTCAATATACTAAAAAATAGAAACAAGGCTTCGGATACGCAAAATAACCTTTGAAACATATTGCATGTGATCGTAATATCCAATGAAAACAGTAGAATGCTACACCATATGTAATATATATATATATATATATATATATATATTGACGCTAGATTTCTAAATTTAGATCGGTATACAAGCCGTTCAGTTCCGAAATTACTCTCCGCCAAATAACAATCATTAAAGTCCATTTTCATAATACACCATTTACATATGTAATATACAAATCAAGGTACCCAGTAAGATTAAATTGAACTTCTCGGACTTTGTCCTCGGTCAATATAATCTGAACAGGTCCATATATAATGTATTAACCGTCAAAAGTCCAAAATTGATAAATATTATAACTCTTGGTCTTGTATTGTTGCATATGCCTTCAGTACGAATAAAAGGAGATATGTAGTATACAACAATGAGAAAGCAGTCCAATGATTATAATACGTAAAATACATCTATATGGCAACATACAGGCTTCACATCCTTCCTCCTGTTGATACTTCTATCTTATTATTGCACTATGTCATGTTTTTCTCTGTTGATGGCGTCTTTAATTGAAATCTATTGGATGTATACTGATTTGATTTTTTTTTCTGGAAAACATCATTTGTTTTAATTTCGTTGGCTTTAAACTAGCTTTCAGTAATTGTTAGTACTCTTTGAGCGGTACTTTGTGTCTTTAGTCTTTGTGTAAGTTGTTTTTGTGCTCTCTGTCCTTCTGATGAGTCAAGACTTTTTCAACTAATTTTTATCGGTTTGTTCTTGTGCTGTTACAACACTGTTGAAGGCTGTACGGTGAGTTATAGTTGCTCACATTTATTTTATTTGGTCTCTGGTTGGTAGTTGTTTCGTTGTTAATCATATCCCATTTTCTTATTTTTATATTTAACAATGAACAGGTGTCTATATAATATATCAGGCTCTAAATGGTCCTGTTAATGTATTGTTTTAAAATTTTCTCATTGTTTCTATCTTAGTATCTGTCAGTTTATATTTCTATAATATGAAATTTGAAATTCAGGAAGAAAAGAACAGTTATAAATATGTTCCGGACCATATGAGTATTTGGACCATACGCGTATGGTCATGACCATATGCGTATACTCATATGGTCTGACCATATGAGTATTATACTCGTTTGGTTATTAACGGCCAGACCATACGAGTATTTAGACCATATAGATATTTTTCGAATAATTCTATCTTTCTTTGCAGGAACACACAGCTCATTGTCTGAACTAAAACGGCAAAACTTACTTACTATCTGAATTCTTTTATCTTTTACATATTGTCTAAATCTTGGTATATCTGTTATCTTGCATTCGCCTTTATACTGCCGATATTCGTCCGTAAGTGAAACCACATGCGTTTAATTGGGGCATGGATTTTTCTGTTTTCTTAATTTGTAAATTATTATTTCAGAAACAAAATTTCTTTTATTTCTACCTATTTTCATTAAGTTGATGTGTTCTTGCTCCAATTCACGCGATCTTACTGTCATTGAAGATCGTATGAATAGGAACAAGAACACATGAACACATTTACTATAATTTTATAAAACAAATTTAAACACCAAATGAAATTTTTAAAAGAAAAGAAAGAGGGTTCAATGACCAAAATGTCTGTGAGTTAAGCAATTTACTTATTGTTCAACAGTTCATTTAGATATTTCTTGAAGTAATTTTCCATGAATTTTACAAAGTCGACATTTTGCGTTTCGTATGGACAAATCGATAATGACCATGTTAAAATTATTTAACTATAATTCTTACTTGTAAGTAATGTTCATTCTATTATATTAATCATGTAAAATGACTACCATATGATTGAATAAGTCAAAATTTCATTTTAGAAACTCTTTATTTATGTCACACCTTTTCAACGTTCATCGTGTCAATTACCCGTACCATACGCGTATGGTCGGACCATATGAGTATATACGCAGATGGTCGCGACCATACGCGTATGGTCAAAATACTCATATGGTCCGGAACAAATACATTATCTTTTCAAGGTTGATTCAACTGTCTAGTCAGTTATTCGTCGATCCACTGTGAAGTTGGGGCCGAATCTGCTCATGATCAATAATTGCAATATTAAATGACTTTGTAAAATTTAGGAACCTCGTTAAATATTCAATAATCGAAACCTGACACGAATCTATAATCATTATATATACCTGGTTTCGTGCTTTTTTCAAAGATGTTAGTTTTAAAACAACTCGAAAAGAGAGCTATATTTTATTATAGTAAAATGGCATCGTATTCACTAGCCCAGTAGTCAGCACTTCTGTGTTGACATGAAATATCATTGATATTGTCATAATTATAAATTAAATGTTTACAAAACTTTCAATTTCTCGATTAATCCTCAAATATTAAGGATTTTTTTACCCCAGGAATAGATTACTTTAGCTGTATTTGGCAAAACGTTTAGGAATTTTGGTCTTCAATGCTCTTCAACTTATACTTTGGTGGACCTTTTAATCATTTTTCGAGCGTCACTAATGAGTCTTTTTAGACGAAACGTGTCTTACGTACAAAATTTCAATCCTAGTATATATGATGAGTTTATTCACATACATGTAATAGTGTAGTTTAACACAATATTCTATCAAACTTGAAAGTTTCAATCTTACATTACGTTGAACTAGGTACAATATTGATATCATATGAATGAAGAACATGATGGTATACGTCAATGAGACAGCAACCCATTGACAAAAATAAACAAAAACATCCACAGGACAACATACAGTCCTAAACAATAGACATGTGTCTATATAAAAGTCAAACTCTCAATCGCCCCGTGTCTATAAAAACTGTGAAAACTAATTTCAAATCAATGAGTATAACGACCGAAGTAGTGACTAGCGTTTCTCAAATTGTGTAATCTGTACAAGTTTTACGATGTCGAATTATACTGTTATATTGGCGGTGCCATAAATTGCAATAAACATTAAGATCTGTCATTTGAAGTTTTATTCCATATCACAGTGATAGTATTTTGTCTTGAGTATGAAAAGGATAAAACTGTGAAATAACAATATGCCACAGAGGGAAAATTTATTCTGAGTACTGTTTCTCGTCATGAATACAATCTGGGAAACATTTATTCTTTTAAATTATGTAAAATGAAAAAAATTTTATTTATCTAAGAAAATTAAATATTTGTTGAATTTTAATTACAAATAGCCTTATGACACATATTTTCTTTTTAAATATATATATAATAAGGATAAATTAGAGGAGCAGTAGTTTATTGATGCTAAACTGTAAGGTATACGTAAATTAGACAGCAACAACACATCACAAAAACCACAAAATCATTCAAAGGTCAACATACAGTCTTAAACAATGCATACACGTTTATGCAATATATCAAGCTCTTAATCCCTTGGTATAAGGAAAGTAGTTAATGAATTTAACATACACTTTCAAAGATATACCATCAACTCATAATTCCCCAAAATTACAATAACACATTAGGATAAACTTCCAAACAAGGACCGGAGCTCATAAACCCGGCAAACAAAACACAGGACTTCGGAAGGTTCGGATAGCCGACAACTTTGCTTCGGAAGTTGACATCAGGATCCATGACGGAGAGGCAAATGAACATATTTCCGGGAGATCTCAACTTTCCAGCATTTTCATACATACTGGCTTCCTTTGGAAAACATCAGTCAACTCACCAATAATTATTAATTTTTACAGGTATGGTACATAGCCACACTGTGTATCAGGGTACCAGCTGACTCAAGACGGATACCAAGTTTTACATTGTTTGCTTAGTGATGACGATGTTCGCCTAGATGTACTACAAGTCTCACTTTATAAATGTTCCAAAGAATAAATTAATCTGTTTTAATGTTACATTTTATTCCATTTCTCAATAAAGCTTCGTCTTTACAATATAATAAAGATGTGTTTACAGTTTTATGTCTGAACAAAACAGTCCATAGCAAAAGATTACTTTCTAAATTCCCACGATTGCTACCTTCAACCTTTCAACTCGGATATGTGTTTTCTATCATTTATCACTCCTATACAGAAGTTTCCAACTTTACTCTAAAGTGCACTCGCCAAAGGCACAAGAACACATGCTTTGGTAATCCTATTTTTACATCGGATGTGACCTTGAGAGGTCATACCGGTGTTATGTTGACGCACAAATTTCTAAAATAGTTCCTTGTGCTTTTGACTGATAACCGAACGTATTTCGTATAAATACGCGGATATTATCGAGTGCTTCTTCAATGAATGCTCATGAAAATATTATTTAAGAACATAGATAAATGATATGAAAATGTTTTGTCGTGAGAAATATATATATATATCAGTAACAAATCATGAATACCGAAAATTTGTGTTAACGCATGCGGAAGAATATCTCGAGAGATGATCTGCTATATATATAACTGTTATAAAATTATTAATATAATATATAACAACAAACCAGATCATACTGATAACAAATGATAATATCACTACAATATGATAATTATTACGGGTGAGGTTGAATTCCTGTCAATTATTCATCATCCACAGGAACTTGTCTCAGAAAAATATATCTATGTACCTTACCCTAACTTTCAGGTATAGATATATGATTTTTTCTGAGACCATCCACCAGAACTTGCGGTCATCCGATGTTCAGTTCTTCAGTACTTTGATTTTAATCGACTTACCCTCTTTTGATAAACTTACTGTTTTTTTTAAAACACGTGAAATTGCACATAATAAAATTCTCAATTGAAGTCAAGTCATAATTTGACACAACAAAATATAACTTTCAATTTAGGACCCAGAAAAATTCACGCATTGGGAACTGTCGAAATAGACCCCAAAAAATCATTGCACTTCCCTCATTTCGACATCTCAAGTTATTTACGACAGCATTTTTTGTATTCAACGATATCCCTATAAAACACACTTTATTTTGTATTACAGGAAGCCGAATTGATTCATTCGATTATATTTTGTCTTATCCAGACAGCCTTTTATATATAACTATCCTGTTAGAAAGCTTTATTTGATGTTTCAATCCAACATTAAATTGATCTAGATTAAATCGTGACAGCTTCATTTCAAATCAAATAGCAACACCTTAATGTTTTTACAATATGAATATCATTCTTTTTCCGATTGTATAATCTTAATTTAAAGACTTTTATGAGATCGGAGAATACTGTTTGGCAGTGCAAGAAGTTGAACAACACAACTAATAATGTTATTTGTAAATTATATCCAGCATTGTAGCTACATGAGAAAACTTTCAATAAATGATCACTATAGTTATCTTGTAAAACTTAAACCTTTTTCTTCAGTAAAGAGCACTCACATGGTCAAAATTTGGACAGTTGTAAACCAAACAAGAAATTGTTGTGACTATATCACATAATTAGTTTTCTGTGTAATGCTTTGTTATTTTTGTTCGTCTTTTTTATTTTTAAGGTCATTGTGTTGTCTGTTTTATTGAACTTTGATTGCCTCTCTCTCTCTCTCTCTCTCTCTCTCTCTCTCTCTCTCTCTCTCTCTCTCTCTCTCTCTCTCTCTTGTAGTGGGAAGATAATGTATAGAATGACCTGGCTGCTTATAGAATCTTAGTTTGAACTATATCATCAAAATCTGCCAAAGTTGTTACGCAATGTGTTCGGTTTAGCAATGGTAACGTTACGCGACGTCGTTTTTTTTTTTTAATTTTGATCGACTTCTGTACGAAATGTCAGAACATAGGAATTCTTACACCGATTTAATTCAGTCTTTAAACTATTTATTTAAAATGTGGACACTGTTAAGATTGCTGATTATATATTTTTGACACACTAGAAAAATGTCAATTTTTTCAAGTTGCGTACCCTCTAGCATGGTCAAGATTCTGTCATCACAAATATCTCTCTTATCTAAGTATATTTTTCGCATGAAAACAGACGGTACAACGTTGTTTTTGGCGCTTCTAGTGTTAAAATTTTATCAACCCACCTTCAACTGTTACTGTTAATTTTCAAAGAACAGTCTGCGCTTAATTTCAGTGCGTTTAAGCATATGAGAGCATTTATCCGATGCATAAACATAAAAATAAGTTTACCTATTAAAATAAACAAATGAACTATAATAATTATTTTGGAATTAAAACTTCAGTTTAGAATTGTTCAATTTAATGACATATATAATTATCGAATGACTTAAAGATCTTAAAATGCCATGAAGACAGAGTATTTTTCAAAAGCGTCTATAAGTCGGATGCATTTGAATGAGTGTATAACACAGGCACTTTTCAAAAAAAATGAACTATATACTTTAATGTATATAGGATTTGTTTTCAGACACAAACATGCCTGTGGTGTAGATATGTAAAACACACTCTTTCTAGCAGAGACATGCATGATCATGTTAAATGTGGTACTTAGTTTCGAAAACAAAAGCTCCGGTATCATAAAAGTTTGTGTGATACATACAATTTTCGTGTAAAAATGACATGTACTTTACGCCTTAATATCAAGCGGGTCATTTATTTAAACTAACGCATGGAAATCGAATGATTTTTTTCACGAGATACACTTTTTCAACAAATGACGGCCAAACTATACGTCCAGGAAAACACAATTTATTTGCAACAAAATATACAAGAAAAACATTCGCATGATATTATTTGGTTTTATCCGACATTTTAAACGTTTTCAGATTAGCAGATGGTTTATAAAACTCGATGGAAGTAAAATTTTCATTATATATCTTTGATTATTACTTTTGAAAGAAATTATCATAAAGGATATCCTAAAATTATATTAGAATGTGTCGATCGCAATAAACATATACATGCGACACTTTCGGTCAATGTAGATAAAATTATAATGCATATTGATGTTCCGTGCGAAAACGTCCATTTTTGACATGGTAACATTTTGGGGAGACACGGAAAACTTGATGGAAATTAATGAATTATTGAGCGATTCCCTTAAATTGAAGGCTTAAATCAAACTTTAGAACAATCGGAAATAACATTTATTTTTATGTTTGATGTGTCTGTCGCAAAGGAGTAGGTCCGGTAAGGGCCGATTTTGGCCTCAAATTTCAGGTTCATCTGATGAAAGATATTGGACACTTTTAGACACTTAAGTGTCTACTTCAGTCGATTCAATTAGTTTATGTGAAAGATTTTAACTGATTTAGTCATTAAAAGGCTCAAATTCAAGCTTAAATATGAAAATCTATCAAATATGCCATAATATGTTACTTTTCAGATGGTTTTTGTCAAAATGAAAGTGGCCGCATCCGTGTTCACTCTCAACCTTATATATGTTATGTATTATCATCAAATACAACTTACATTTAAATATTAAGAATAAACACAAATGCGGCCACTTCCATTTCAGACTAAAACCGTCTAAAATTTAACTCAAATGCTAAAATTGTAAAGATTTCAGTAATTTAGCATGACTTAATGATATTAGTACCCGATATATGTGCGATGTATTGTCAAAACAGCCCATATTTATGTAGCAGAAGTATTCTACTTTCAATAAATAGCTAAAAGTTTACATTTTAACAATTTTGTAAAACTGCTATATTTTTGGGCCAAAAGGGTCTTACTGGACCTACCCCTTTGAACCATCCTAGATTATTATGGTTAGTGAAAACTTGTCCAATGGGTCTTTGGTAACATTTCAGGAGACATAGAAAATGCTAAATAAAATTAAAATGGTATACAATATGTTAAATATAGATATATTTTCGTAAAATATAATAAAATCACATTTTTTGTTGAGGCGACAAACCTGTTCTATAATCTTTGTGGAAATATTACAATGTCGAACTATTGGCTGTTATATTTTTGTCTTCGAATTTTCAAATCTTACAGTATTACGAAATTTCGAAAATGACCGATAGACTTCAAACTGACTTCAAAATTAACCTCACCGTTTAACACCATGACTATGATCATATTATTTCCCTCTTAAACAAATTTTATCGAAATCTATTCAGCAGTTTGCATTTTTTTATTTTGATGGTTGGTTTTTGTTGTTACGGCTTACGCGGTAAAAACAGCATCATGCACACGGATTCATCGCTGAATTATAAATTAAAACATACTGTTGAATATATTAAAACCAGTTTTATTTTATGTCGATTCAACTGATGACTCAAGATAGTTTACCATTTAAAATGCGTAGATTTGATTTCTTTAAATCCTAGTTATGAATCAGGAAAGGGTCAAACGAAAATAGACCGAATACTGTGCGTAGCTATCATACTATGCATTTTAGTAAAGCGTGAAGGACTTTAAGAAAAATAGTCCTGTTGTGAGATAAAAATAATAGGCCACCTCTTTTGCTTATTATTCATTATTGCTGTTGATATGATGTACAGTCTGAATTTATAAGCTGCATATAAATGTTTTAGCATAGTGTTGTCTGGCAATTTTGTTATAATTGATGCAAAGCTTAAATTGTTGCAGTGCAATAATTTGCAATAAGATTTATTTACACGTAAACCCATCTTATATCTTATCAAAAGTTAACCTTAGGTAGATTTCGCTATTCTTTTCATGTTCCTTTTGGTCATAAAGCTCCCCAATTTTCAAGTATTTATGACTCCTTGGCTTTCTTTTTTTTTCGCTTGAGCGTTCCTGATACATGACACTACTCTCATGTTTAGTGTTGGATTGCGGAGCATGTAAGAAACGGATATGAACTCTTCGCCGGATATTGCTCAGACGGACTAAATTTATAAAGTGTTATTTTGATATTCATTAACATTACACTAGGTATCACTAGTTAGTCGAGCAGGACTTTCGGAACCTTCTTAGCATCTGCATTTTGGTATAGTTCGTGCTGCTCAATCTTTAATTGTGTGTGTAGTGCTTGATGAACTTTTTGTTAGTTTCCTGCACATTCATCTTTTAGTCGTGGCGTGTCTGTAATTTTTTCTTCTAATTATGGGTTTTGATTGCCCACTTTATAAAATCTACAAAACTGAAATATCAGTGGCTTAATGTTCTGCATTGTCTGTTAGTTCATCCATATCGTCCTATTCATCGATGCAGTACAACTTTTGATATAGTTACCATAGAAACGAAAAATAAAAAAATAAAAACTATTAAAAGAGAAACAAACAAAAATTGAATCCACATACGTGTAAAATGTTGACATCTGTTTGCTCTGATCATTTAAAATTATTCTTTATCAAATGATTATTAAACTGTAAACTACAAGAAATTATCATAAAGTATATCCCAAAATTATATTAGAACGTGTCGAACGCAATAAACATATACATGCGACACTTTCGGTCAATGTAAATAAAATTATAACGTTATATTGACGTTCCGTGCGAAAACGTCCATTTTGACATGGTAACATTTTGGGGAGACACGGACAACTTGATGGAAATTAATGAATTATTGAGCGATTCCTTAGATTAAAGCCTTAAATTAAACTTTAGAACAATCGCATTTCGGAAATAACATTTATTGTTATATTTGATGTGTCTGTCGCAAATTTGAACCATCCTAGATTATTACGGTTACTGAAAAACTTGTCCAATGGGTCTTTGGTAACATTTCAGGAGACAAGGAAAATGCTAAATAAAATTAAAATGGTATATAATATGTTAAATATAGATATATTTTCGTAAAATATAATAAAATCACATTTTATGTTGAGGCGACACACCTGTTTTATAATTTTGTGGAAATATTACAATGCCGAACTACTGGCCGTTATATTTTGGTCTTCAAATTTTCAAACCTATAACAGTATTACGGAATTTCGTAAATGACCGATAGACTTCGAACTGACTTCAAAGTTAACTTCACCGTTTGACACCATGACTATGATCATATGATTTCTCTTTAAACAACTTTTATCGAAATCTATTCAGCAGTTTGCAATTTTTTTATTTTGATGGTTGGTTTTGTTGTTACGTCTTACGCGGTAAAACGGCATCATGCACACGGATTTATCGCTAAATCATAAAATAAAACATTGTTAAATATATTAAAACCAGTTTTCATTTTATTTCGATTCAACTGATGATTCAAGACAGTTTACCATTCAAAATGCGTAGATTTGATTTCTTTAAATCCTAGTTATGAATCAGGAAAGGGTCAAACGAAAATAGACCAAATACCGTACGTAGCTATAATACTATGCATTTTAGTAAAGCGTGAAGGACTTTAAGAAAAATAGTCCTGTTGTGAGATAAAAAATAGGCCACCTCTTTTGCTTATTATTCATTATTGCTGTTGATATGATGTACAGTCTGAATTTATAAGCTGCATATAAATGTTTTACCATAGTGTTGTCTGGCAATTTTGTTATAATTGATGCAAAGTTTAAATTGTTGCAGTGCAATAATTTGCAATAAGATTTATTTACACGTAAACCCATCTTATATCTTATATCTTATCAAAAGTTAACCTTAGGTGGATTTCGCTATTCTTTTCATGTTCCTTTGGTAATAAAGCTCCCTAAGTTTTCAAGTATTTATGACTCCTTGGCTTTTTTTTTTTTTGCTTGAGCTTTCCTGATACATGACACTACTCTCATGTTTAGTGTTGGAATGCGGAGCATGTAAGAAACGGATATGAACTCTGCGCCGGATATTGTTCAGACGGACTAAATTTATAAAGTGTTATTTTGATATTCATTAACATTACACTAGGTATCACTAGCTAGTCGATCAGGAATTTCTTAACCTTCTTAGCATCTGCATTTTGGTGTAGTTCGTGCTTATCAATCTTTAATTGTGTGTGTAGTGTTTGATGAACTTTTGTTAGTTTCTGGTCATTCATCTTTAGGTCGTGGCGTGTCTGTTTTTTTTTTTTTTTTTTTTTTGATTATGGGTTTTGATTGCCCACTTTATGTAATCTACAAAACTGAAATATCAGTGGCTTAATGTTCTGCATTGTCTGTTAGTTCATCCATATCGTCCTATTCATCGATGCAGTACAACTTTTGATATAGTTACCATAGAAACGAAAAATACAAAAAACTATTAAAAGAGAAACAAACAAAAATTGAATCCACATACGTGTAAAATGTTGACATCTGTTTGCTCTGATCATTTAAAATTATTCTTTATCAAATGATTATTAAACTGTAAACTACAGTTTAATCCTATCGTCTTAACAAAGTCTTGCTATACATGTATATCCTTTTAATTCTTTTCAGTTTATTATTTTTTTATCTCAGTTGTCCGCTTTAAAATATAATTGTGGGGTTTACATTTCTTGCATTGCCTATTCTTTTGCTATCTCTTCCAATAAAATTGACCCCAGTCTATACGTTTTAAACGTTGTGATATTCAACTATTAATCAATTCGGAGAATATTGATTAACCTCAACATTAAACTTTTTAAACATGCAAAGGAATCTGATGTACAGTAGTTGTCGTTTGTTTATGTAATTTATACGTGTTTCTCGTTTTTATATATACTAGACCGTTGGTTTTACCGTTTGAATGGTTTTACACTAGTACTTTTGGGGCCCTTTATAGCTTGTTGTTCGGTGTGAGCCAAGGCTCCGTGTTGAAGGCCGTACATTGACCTATAATGGTTTACTTTTATAAATTGTTATTTGGATGGAGAGTTGTCTCATTGGCACTCACACCACATCTTCCTATATCAAATTAATATCTTTTCGAGGCAAAGACACTAATTTATAATCCATAACAATAAACTGGGAAGCTTGTGTAGTTGTACACTTATCATCATATTGTGATAACCCATATTTTAAATGTCGCTACCAAATAAATTATTTTAAAAGATAAATTTTAGCAAGAAGTGATGTTTGGTTTCTTGATTTATTTTTATTTTGCTTGTTCCAATTGTCGTAACCACAATTGTTTGTAACATCACAGAATGAGATCTATCACCGAATTAGTACTTTCAATAAACAACATGATGGGTGCCACATGTGGAGCAGGATCTGCTTACCCTTCCGGAGCACCTGTGATCACCCCATTTTTTTCGGTGGGTTCGCGTTGCTCAGTCTTTAATTTTCTTTGTAGTTTTCTGTGGACTTGTTTGTCTTTTCGTTGTATTTTGTTGGTTTTTTGTCTGACCGTTGTCAGTTTCTCTTCGACCTATGAGTTTTGAATGTCCCTTGGTATCTTCAGCCTCTTTTTTACTGTTTCGTAGTTGTGTCTTCATTGGTTCAGATTTAACGAAAGTCTGTTTCAGTCTCATTGGCGCTTACCTCATATCTTTTGTTTTACCAATCACTACTAATTCTATATAATTTTATTAAATGAACCCTGAACGTAACAAATTCGGAAAATTTCCCATTATACTTGTATTTTAGCTGTGAAATGTTTCCTGCACTAGAAAAACCAAATGCCATTGCCGAAGTTTTTCTTTCGTTCAAAATTTTTTTTTTCCCGTAGATCTGAAAAGTAAATGAATGAGCACAGATGTGTTCCCATAAACTTAAGGTCCCAAGATAACTCCAGACTCGCGTGTCTTCTGCACTGAAACCGGCATAAAACGTTTATGTTACAGCAAACGGATATATTCCGTCCCGCTATGGTGCAATCCACCGAGCAGCCGATTTTTCAGTATAAGCAGTTTTTTTTTTTTGGTACTGTACTACACTTTTGGGCGAAGTTGACAAAATACGGATTTTTTGCTTGTTCTGCTCGTGATCTTTAGCATTAGTGCACAACATTTTGTGTTTATGTCGGGGTATCATACGTTTAAATTGATTGATTAATTATTGTTTGCTAAACATTTAGTTGCAAATATTTCATGAATAATCAGCACGAGAACAAATGCACAAATGAATCATCAATATCAATATCAATATGGAATTCTAATTAAGAGATTAGAAAAAAGCAAAATCTTTGGTTTTCAATGAGATGTTTGCATGCACTGCTATCTGTCTGTTCGTCTTTTTTTCTATTTTTTTGGGGGAAAAGGGGGGCAATTGACCACTGCAGGACGTTAATTAACAACAACCAATGAAGTGTTTCTTCGTCTTATGGTTTTTGCACCTTGGTATCGTTTCTCCTTTTTATAAAAATCTGTTAAGAACTAGAGACTCCAAGAAGCTTGTATCGCTCACCTGATATTTTTTCTCTTGCTGATCAATTTTGCTGGATCGAATTCTATCTATCCATTATAATTTTCAAGATAATAAGCAAAATTGAAAATAGGGTAAAAATTGTGATTGACGGGCAACAGGTGGATTGAAAAGTAATTCATAACGACGTATTCGTATATCTTGTGCTGCTGATCATTTTTGCTATTCAAAATGTCGTTAAATCTGTTATAGTGTTCAAGATATTGGTTTAAAAACACTAACATTGCCCAAAAATCATCATTCAAGGACAATAACTCATGTTTGGAGTTGCCTGGTCACGCTGGTGATTTGGGTCATGTTAACTTATTTGTAGATCTTATTTTGCTAATCATTTTTGCTATTTACTTTTCTCTCCATCTACTATAGTTTCCACAAAAAAACGATAAAATTAATTTTAAAAATCGTCATTCAAGGGCAACAACAAGGATAATAACTCCTATAAGGAGTCAACTGATGATACCGGCCATGTTGCCTTATTTGAAGATCTTGTCCTGCAGCTCATTTTTTGCCGTTTACAGTTTTTATATCCGCTAGTACAGATTTTAACATGTGCTTTGTGCTACGGTATATCTTATCAATGCTATCTATAAATAACAAACAATGTCAAAGAATGAAAATATACAAGACTTAGTGTAACTTTGATTGTATTGAGATATCTGACAAATATAATAAGTTACATGAAGATTTTGAGTAGTTCAAAGATCGGAAACAAGCATCTGTGGAACTGACATGTAGAATAGCTTGAGGTCATTCCATTATGTGTCAATCTACCTTGGAACAAAGATGTTTACGTTGTTTTGCTTGCTCAAACCGAATGTTATTTGATAAAATCAAGGCTTTTTCTGATATTTATAGTTACTTTGAATATTTGAATATTTCTTATTTAATAAGTCTGCAAGGTAAGACGTATATCTGTTCAATTGAGTTTAAAATGCCTACTTCGGTCTTTTCAGTACTAATTCGAACATCTTTAATTCAATTATTTCTATAACCTTCTGTTTCCATTCAAATTAAAATGAATTTCTATGAAAAGGACAGTTTATCAATATTTTTATTCATATATTCATTTATTTCTATATATGTCTTTGGTTATTTTTTCGTTGAGTTGCTGTCTCGTTGTGTATTTTTGGAGGAAGTTTACTTACCTCAATGACATTGCTCATTTCTAATATATTTACTATTTAGATAATATTTATCTTGATTTAGAAACCAAATGTATGCCTAACATCTCTTATTACATTTTCCTCATAAGGAAAAGCCAGGAATATTATTTGTTTGATGTGTTTGAGCTTTTGATTTTGCCATTCGATAAGGGACTTTCCGTTTCGAATTTTCCTTGAATTCGGTATTTTGTTATGTTATTTTTATATAACTATTCATTCAATGTATATATTATTATTTGTATTTCGAAATGTAAAAAGGCATGAATCAACAATGCAGATGCATCCTATATGAATACTTTTGCGAAGGAGGATTTAAAGTAATCAAAATGACATGACAACATACGGTCTTCAACAATAGACAGGCGTCTAAACACTATGTCAAGCTTTTAATTGTCAAGAGCATATAAAAGCATATAAAAGCATATTATAAAAGTATATAAAAGCATATAAAAAATCAAAGATCTGCCACTTGCAATTTTTCACTATATATTTAATGGAATTTTATGCGACTGTCATACAAGTGAGAGGTTTAGCTAGCTATAAAACCAGGTTTAATCCACCATTTTCTACACAAGAAAATGCCTGTACCAAGTCAGGAATATGACAGTTGTTATCCATTCGTTTGATGTGTTTGAGCTTTTGATTTTGCCATTTGATTACGGACTTTCGGTTTTGGTTTTTCCTAGGAGTTCGGTATTTTTGTTATTTTACTTTTTCATATAAAATTATGTTTTTTTTTCAAAAAATATTGTAGAGTCAGATTTTATAAACATGGTAACGATAGAAGCAGAATTGTCCAATGTTTTATTTGGTTGTAATTTTTTGTACAGAGTTTTCATTTCTGGATATAATTTTTGTGCGGAAATTTGCTACATATTTGAACCAAATTAATTTATAAAAATATATTATGCCTGTCCACATTTTAAAAAACAAAAACAAGTGAAGACAAAATTATGACCAAATATACCACAATTCTGCATATTTCAAAGCCTGGTTTGTCAAAATCCAATAAATGCCTTTAATTTATATATATAATTTATTAAACATGTTTATATTATATGCAATATATAGCAAAACATTGTAGGGACGAAAACATAATTTAAACAAACTATAGCGTCTGAGAGCAAATCAAATTTTCGTTTGTCTGTTCACTTGTAAATATTGAAAAAAAACTACCAAGGGTATCATCCGATCTCACTATTGTGAATACGAAGGTGCACAGATCAAGATTTTTGTTTTAAAGAGGGTCTGCCTTTATTTTTGTCGATTTGTACTTTATATAATATACTAAACATTCACATGGGGACAAAGAATCATGGCTGAAGATTACTTGTCGTGTAATAGAAAGTCGAATATGCTAAATGCTCTTAACAGACTGTTTCTGCTAACTCTTCAAAGGTTAAATTCGCCGATTTTACTTCACAAAAGAAAATTAAATACCGTGTCCTTGATTATAAAAATAGAATATCAAAGGTAGATAACCGTGAAACATTTAACAGGTATTTTGATGTTAAACAGGAAACAGTTCTATATAGAAGGTGTAACACCACTAATTCGGGCCCGGCCAGAAAGCACATACCAGAAAGTAGTACATATTTAACACAAAATAGTTCCTACGCATGGGTGTAACTTTCAAAATATGTAGAATATTTAGGTAATTTTGGTATCAAATGAAAGCTGAATGACTGGTGATCATTGTAGAACACTGTTTGACTTATAATTTTGAAAAATAAAAAAATTGCATGAAATTTAAAAAAGAGGGTACATTTTGCCTGTTTGTCAGATCTGAAGTACCTGTTTTGGTATATCTGAAGTTCCGGGAACCAGTTCTTTCTTATATGCCATTAAAGGTATGTTGATTTTTTCAGTACAAGGCACCATAAAGTGTTGCTTTGACATGCAATGATTGTCACTTTATTTGAACTTGAAACAAAAGAGCTGTGCCTGCTTGAAATTGGGGAATTTAACATAGAAAGCAATGGGGCCATGAATTAGTGGTGTACTTCCAGAAGGTAAACATCTTAAAATGTTCATACTATGCTAGAAATGTCGCAGATACCTTCATGTATTTTATTTTCAACTGTTAATGATTTTTTATATGTTTCAAAATTGTTAAAGCACAAAGTGACAAACTTACTTTACTGAGGCTGATCATTTTATTCAGGTAAATTTTAACGTAAACAGATCAAACATGTAAACAAGTAATAGGTAAAATATAAATCTGACACAAGCTTCGTACATAGTTTGGATTTGTTCGAACCTATTTTCATGTATATGTGTCAGGAAATACTAGTTCTCCTTACACCTTTAGAACAGTTTTTCTGACAGACGCTGTTCTACCCTAAATTGGACAGTTCTTCCTAAGAACAGATTCCGAAAATTCTACAGTTCTACCCTAGAACTGACAGGTTTACCCTAGAACTGTTTTGGAAAGTTTTACCATAGAACATTTCAAACAAAATATGCTAGAAGATCGTCGTTGCTTTTTAATGATTATCATAGTTGTTCATTTTATAAAACTAAATCAATCATTACACACGATTGTGTAATGACGTTATCATGGTTATGTTCAACCAGGTAGACCACTCACTGTTGAAATGATAAATAAAAAAGTATGGTCATTGTGTAATCCAAATACATGTATACATGTACATGTACACGTCAATGTGCATCTAGTTTTGTACAATTTTCTTTCCAATGCGATCACACTTCGCCGGTTATGCAAGGAATGACATTTATTGTAAGTTTTTATACCAGTTGTTCTTAAAGGTACAATCTTTCAATTCAAGAACGGATGCTGGTTTGATATACTTTACTATACCTAAATTAGGAAATTAAAGCTATTTTGACGAGAAATTGCCTGCAGAAAACCCATGTGTAACTGGACTGTATTTACATTGTATCATAGGTCAAATTTATTTGTTCAGTGTATGTTCACTGGTGTTAATATGTCCTTTGATTGAGTTAAGCTATTTCAGTTGATATTTTATAGTGTGTCTTTCTATGTTGTGATGTTACACTATTGTTTCAGAAAAAGGGTGATGGTTTGGTACCATTAAAACGTTTAAACCCGCTGCATTTGTTTGCACCTGTCCTAAGTCAGGAATCTGATGTTCAGTACATTTTTTGTAGTTGTCGTTTGTTGATGTGGTTCATAAGTGTTTCTCGTTTCTTGTTTTTTATATAGATTAGACCGTTGGTTTTCCCGTTTGAATGGTTTTACACTAGTAATTTTTTGGGGCCCTTTATAGCTTACTGTTCGTTGTGAGCCAAGGCTCCGTGTTGAAGACCGTACTTTGACCTATAATGGTTTACTTTTATAAATTTTGACTTGGATGGTGAGTTGTCTCATTGGCACTCATACCACATCTTCTTATATCTATTTATAGTTTAGTTTACTATTCATTCATTTTTTGTTTTGAGGAGAGGAGGGGAGGGAAGGGAAGTAAAGACAATTATTGTTTTGACCCCACTGTGGATTAGATCAATCATAAGAATTTTACTGAATTACATGTATAACAAATAAGATGTGGTGTGATAACCAATGAGACAACTATCCAAAGACCAAAGGACAAAGATGTAAAAAATTACAGGCCAGTATGACCTTCAACATTAAGCAAAATCCATATCATATACATGTATAGTTCAGTAAGCCGTAAAAGGCCCGGCAATGACAAAATGTGAAACAATCCTTTAGTTCCAAGACTCAATTGTTTCTGTTTGACTAAAAGTTTATGCTGAATTGAAACATATATTTAGATTTTTTTTTAAATATTGCATCTTTTTTGGGATATCAAACCAAGAAAGTGGAAGGATATCATGTTTACTGGAAGTGGTGTGGCCTAGTAAAAACAGCAAACAGAAAGTAGAAAAAATTAGTTTTGATTTCAGGGTTTCATAACTTTTTATTCTTTGTGGCATGAGGCACTTTTTTTCGATTAAATCACAATTTCACATTACTACATACATGATATGTACATGAAAATTTTTTTCGATGTAGCATTTTATTTTTAAATTTTTTTTCAAAAATCAGCTGTTTTGCATGTAAGCCTATGCCCTATGGAGCAGTCAATTACAAGACTGCAACCTACATAGGGAAATTTTTGCATATGTTCACTGCAAGAAAGATTTTTTTCTCCTTGAAAACTTCTTCTTGTGATGAAAATTCTAGTTGAGCAGTTTCATTGAAAATCAGTGTAAAGTTGAATAGACAGCTACATACAAAACTCATTTTTATATTGCTATCACATCGTCGTCGTCGTCCGAAGACATTTGGTTTCAGGACAATAACTTGAGTTTAAGTGTATGGATCTCTATGAAATTTAACCAAAAGGTTCAATACCACAAAAGGAAAGTTGGGGGTGATGGTCCCAACCGTTTAGGAATTAGGGGCCCAAAACAAGCATTTTTCTAGTTTCAGGACAATAACTTGTGTATAAGTATTTTGATTGCTCTGAAATTGTACCACAAGGTTCAATACCACAAGTAGAAGGTTGGGATTCATTTTGGGGGTAATTGCCCAAAACGTTCAGGAATTAGGGGCCAAAAAGGGTCTAAAACAAGCATTTTTCATATAACCTATAATGTGTCAAATATTTAATTACAATCCATATTCAAACCTGTATCAAGCTTGAATATTGTGTCCATTTTTGCCCCAACTGTTCAGGGTTGGACCTCTGCAGTTTTATCCAGCTGCGCACGGCGAAGCAATTTATTTTCTTTAGGGCTATTATTTTTATTATTTTTATGGCTCAATTGCTGACATTTAGGTAGAATATATATAAAATGAACTTTTGGTGAAAATATTTTCACAAAATTTTCACTTTTCAAGAGTCTATGACTTTTTTTCCTGTCCGAGGGACTGCATCTTTTATTGAAAATTCCATATTTGGGTTAAAAATTTGTCTAAAAAGTAGAATTTTTCTAATAATATCCATGATGACAAGGATTGTTGTGCTTATGTGTGACAAGTAATCAATATTCTTACAAAAAACACCAACTTGAGTATTCATTTTGTTAATTCTAGGATTTTATTGAAAATTTTATACATGTATGCATGGGGGTGTAAAGTACAGCCTAAAAACTATGATATAGTAGACATGTATAAAGACATGTATAGTCAAAAAAGAGAAAGGTATAGTCTTTCTTGTCTTAAAAAAGTTGTATTGCAACAAATTCTTCATTATGAAAAAGTTTTTGGGTAGTTTTTCATTTTGACTAAAACTTGGATAGATTTCATGGAAAAAAGGGGGAGGGTTAAAATATTGTATATGGTTTGATCAAAGCAAAGGAAACTGAAAAAAAAAAAAAAAATAAAGAAGACTTCTCCCCTAGTTTCACAGTATCCAAATAATTAGTAAACATTTATAAAGATAAACTAGAATAAGATTTACAGATCATTTGATAGGCATGACTTATTTCCAAAATTTGCCTTGTTTCAGAAAAGGTTACTCCTATAATAATGGGATTATATTTAATAAGCCTATGTAGCAGTCAATTACAAGACTGCAGAGTTGGGATCATTACAACTTCATCTGCATGATGAAAACAAACTTATGGGTAATGTCACCTTACGGTAGGTTTTCATCAGGTTGAAGGGGTCAGAAAAGTGTGGTCAAGTATTTCAAGTTGAATCTATTTAAATCATTCCATTTACTTACCTCGCCTGTGTGAAAATCTATGCGGGTGCATAGACAAATTTCCAGTGATACGACTTTTCCAATCTCCACATTGAAACAACTCTCCCATTCCTGATTTGGTCCTTCATTTCTGAATTTAAAAAAAAAAGGTTTCAGGCATTTTGCGGTTTTTATACGACTGCAAAATTTTTTTGGGTTCGTATAATGCTATGATGTCGTCGTCGTCGTCTGAAGACACATTTGGTTTCTGGACAATAACTTTAGTTTAAGTGAATGGATCTCTATGAAATTTTACAAGAAGGTTCAATACCACAAAAGGAAGGTTGGGATTGATTTTGGGGGTAATGGTACCAACAGTTTAGGAAGAAGGGGCCAAAAAGGGGCCAAAAAGAAGCATTTTTGACAATAACTTGTGTGTAAGTGTATGGATCTCTCTGACATTGTACCACAAGGTTCCATATCACAAAGGGAAGGCTGGGATTGAGTTTGGGGTAATTGCCCCAAACATGCAGGAATCGGGGGCAAAAAAGGGGCCAAAAACAAGCATATTCTAGTTTCCAGACAATAACTTGTGTTAAAGTGTATGGATCTCTCTAAAATTGTACTACAAGGTTCCATACTACAAAGGGAAGGCTGGGATTGAGTTTGGGGGTAATTGCTCCAAAGTGGGGGTCAAAAAGTTTGAGAGGGGATTTTTTTTCCAATTTTTAAGGGTTCATATTTTTTTCAAAATTTTCAAATTTCAATAGATTTTTAAGATATTTGACCTCATTTATTTTGTGTCAGAAACCTATATTATGTCAAAAGTTTGATCACAATCCAAATTCAGACAGTATCAAGCTTGAATATTGTGTCTAAATTTGCACCAACTGTTCAGGGTTCGACCTCTGCAGTCTTATCAGGCTGCGCTCAGCGAAGTATTTTATTTATTTAAATTTTTCACCAATGTTTATCTATCCAATTAGAAATAATAAAATGTTTATTTACTATTACCAATGACTTTTTGAAAATTACGCTACATACTTATATTAATATATAACATAAATTTTCTAAATTAATTTACCTTTTAAGTCAGCACTTTTCTAAATTATAGGAGATCTAGAGCTTTAATATACAAATTGTAAAGATATCTGTCACCAAGGTCCAGAGCACTGTTAGATAAGGGGGAGCTAACTCTTATGTACTTGAACCAAGGGACAGGGGGTCAGGTTGTAGTCTTGTAATTGACTGCTCACATGCAAAACAGCTGATCTTTGAAAAAATTTTAAAATAAAATGCTACATAGAATATTTTTTTCATGTGCATATCATCAGGAGGCCCACTTAGTCATGCTTCAGTGATTCCCTAAATAATCAATTTTTCCCACAAAAGGCAAACTCAGCCTTGTTAATAACAAAAATGAATGGTTTGTTCTGTGCTAGTTTGAAAATAAATAACCTGACCTACAATGTATTAAAAATAAATAACTCGGCAGGTCTTTTAAACCATTTTATAAATGCATGTTTTAAAGTATGAAATGGCACCAAATTCTATCAAAATTCGTCTTTTTTCATTTTTTTCCGGTAAAAACTTCCCAAATCTTTTAATAATATATATGCTACACCATATATAAATATATTTTTGAAATGTCTGAAAATGGGTTTCATTTCACTTGAAGTATATTGTCTCATGATGATTGATTGTTGGTTGCTTAACGTCCAGTGGCAAATATTTCATGCATATTCAGGACGATATTGTCTCATGAACATTTACCTCACTTTTAAACAGGGCCGTAACTACATTGAGGCAAATGAGGCAAAGCCTCATGTTGGAAATTTCAAAACAAAAATAATAAGTTGAAACAAAAGCTTGTCTTCATATCAAATTGTTTTCACGGCAAGTGTCTTGCAAGAAGCAAGTTCTATTCACTCTCTGACGTTACCCCTGGTTTTTTTTTCGGATCCATGTTTCTCATTTATTTTTAGTTTTCAGTGTTGATTGTCTATTGTTTGTCGTTATATGTCTTATCTGTTCCCGTGTTTGTCTTTTGTTCATTGATTGCTCTTCTTTATGACTATTCTCTTAGTGTTGCATTTTTATTCCTGTTCTTCATCTTTACAGTTGCTGGAGGGTCTTCAACAATGAACGAATCATTCATACCCTACAACAAGGTCAATACGGCTCCTAGCGTCGACTTAAGCGGTACTTAAAGAATTGTACTGTGAATAAATTTCATTAGTCACAAAAAAATACACCAAAGTCTAAACACAATACAAGACCAGAACAGACAGATCTGAGATTAATCAGCCGGTATACATATCAAAACAGCACAAAAATGTAGCAATGAGGTCTAAGAACTTTTTTCCCGAGTCTACCCGGAGTGTACCCTTTTATCCCAGTTAGGAACTACATCAAGTTGTTAAAAACTGAATTGACATAGTTATATCAATGATCATCAGCCCCTCTTAACTAATTTGAAAAAACATAATTGACAGGTATAATACGCTTTTCTGCAAGCCGAAACTTAATTTGAAAAACATAATTGACAGGTATAATACTCTTTTCTGCAAGCCGAAACACAATTTAAAAAAAGCAGCCTTACACTTAACTATGTGAATTACATTTTTGCTTTATCCTATAAATTGGTCTTTTGATGTTGTCTCTAAAATTAAAAGTCTTACACTGAATCTATATGTTTTGCTTTGAGACCAGAATATTGTCGAAAAATAATAAAACAAAACCTACGTTTCAGATTAAGAAAGGGTACGGAAATGCTCAGAATGCACGATTTTGGGTAATTTTTCCAGAGCCCCTCCCTCCGCTCGGCAAATATATTTTGCATCACTTTTGGAACAGGCTACTTACGGCCCTGACTTTAATACCTTTTCCATTTTAACCTATATTGTTTTTGTACGTATGCAATATATGCAGTTTTGAATTCAGAAGATTCACTTCAGAGGATTATGATTAATTTGGATTAAATGATATGAATAATCTGTCCTTATAGTCCACAAAATAAATAACCCATCCAAAACAAATCCTTCTGAACTGTCACAAATACGGGTATGTTGGATTAGGGCAGACATTTTGCAAGGCATTTTGCCTTGTAAAAGACAACCTATGGAGCCCTCAAAGAGTTGTTGCAATGGTCCTTTAACGTACAGAGAGTCTGATACTCATCATATACTATAGGCATTGGATGTAACTTCCATATATTCCGACTTAGGCTGGTTCTCTCCTTGCAACATACGGGTATCTGAGAAACCCTTTTGTCAGATCCAACAGATAAAGGAAAGTAGAACATTAATATATAAGCTCCATGTACATAGATACAAACTTTTAAATTTAGATCAGAAAAGATCTAGAAAAATAATTTAAAATTATAGTGGATTTTAAATCTATCATCTGTGAAACGGATATTCCATAAGGGTCAACCAACTCGTGATGGCGTCCGTAAAATTTACGAAGGGATTAAGTATAGTTGTTAAGTGGGGCGTCCGGTTGGAATATGACTGGTTCCCTATCTGTATCTTTATATTTTCTGCCAATATAGGCACACCTTCAGTATGAAGTCAACAATATCCGTTCACCAGTAGAATGTTGAAAGTTAAAAGTATCCAATCACCATTAGAATATATATTGCGATGTACACTATATACAGTTGTCGGTATATCCTACACCAATATCACACGCGTTCTTATTTATAAAATCTAAAAATAAGTCTATAAGTAGCAAGAGTTTTGCAGTCCAAACACAACCATGATAGCGGATATGTTCCTAATGTCGTAACTACAACCCCGTTCCTTTTCACGAATGTGACCTACCGAATTAGACTATTTACCGGGTGTGTACTAACATAAGCAGCACGACGGGTGCCACATGTGGAGCAGGATCTGCTTACCCTTCCGGAGCACCTGAGATCATCCCCAGTTTTTTTTTTTTTTTTTTTGGGGTCGTGTTTAGTCTTTAGTTTTCTATGTTGTGTTTTGTGTACTATTGTGTGTCTGTTTGTCTTTTTCTTTTTTAGCCATGACGTTGTCAGTTTATTTTCGATTTATGAGTTTGAATGTCCCTCTGGTATCTTTCGCCCCTCTTTTTTAACAAGAGTTATACTGCCGGAACGGGAGAAGTCCAGGGATTACAATATTGTTCTACCTCAGTCAACCCTTAGGGTCGTACGAAGAACATTCAATACTGAAATAAATTACAAACAATAACGATCTTTATAGTTGGCCATGTATGAATATACCTTACTGGTATCTATTTTTGAGTACTTTTTCATCGGAAACATGGATTTATACATCCAACCATACTGACGGATGAATTAATCTGTTTAAAATATAGCAACAAATTGTAGGTGACGAATATATTTTGCATTACTCTGTAGCTCCTCAAGATTCAAAGTACTTGTACATCCTTGGATTTCAAATCTTACGCTGTGATCGTTCCAGATGATCAAATTTATGAAGTGTTATTTTCATTATCCAGTTCAAATTTTCCATGTATATTTGGGACGGTAGCATGTTAAAGAGATATGAAGAAATCCTACTTTGTACGAGACCGAAAGGCAGAGTCGTTATATAAAAATCTAGTTTGCAAGGTGTAATACCACCAAATGATAGTACGTCATACCGGTTTCATACGAAAAAGGGTCGAAAAAAAAGATATTCCCTTTAATTTGACAGTTGTAGGAAGTTAACCCTGCATTTCATTAGAGAAAACAAATTCTGAGTCATAAACTTATGTCTTGGGTGTTTCAAGGCACCATTCTTTTTTTATTTTGTGTTTCTTCAAAATATTTTGGAAACTTGAGGTGACATGGTTACTAAAGCTTGCAAAAAGGAAAATAGGGTGAACATTTGATTGGTTTATTTCCGGTGATGGTTATTATCTTATTTGCAATGAAATGTTATGTGAATTTTTTTTACTGTAGTACTGGGCAAGATAGAACTTTACTCATGCCATGTATTGAAACAAAGATAAATTCTGCACAATGTTTTGAAAAATGCCAGTTTAACAAAGAATAATGGGGGAAAAACAATGGTGGTATTACTCCTGCAAGTTAACCTTGTAGAAAGACATATCACTTTACTCAAATAGTTTTTCTTTTCTGTCTCCGAGGCGATTTGTTTGTACTCTTATCTTTTAGACTAAAAAATTATAATGCTATTGGAATTAAAAAAAAACAAAAACAGAGAGTTGTTCCATTATCATACAAAAAAAAGTAAAATAGCAAAAATACCGAACTCCAAGGAAAATTCAAAACGGAAAGTCCTTTATCAAATGGCAAAATCAAAAGCTCAAACCCATCAAACGAATGGAAAACAACTATCATATACCTATATAAATCATCATAAAGAAAAAACCGCATATGTCATTATATTTCATCATTTAACAATAAAATAACAGTTGGAAGTTACAGATTGTCTTTTCCTTCAAATCATCTTACATTTATATATCGGGAGATTTTGCTATCATGTCGTCGTCGTCGTCGTCAGAAGACATTTGGTTTCTGGACAATAACTTTAGTATAAGTGAATGGATCTCTATGAAATTTAAGCACAAGATTCAATAGCACAAAAGGAAGGTTGGGATTGGTTTTGGGGATTATGGTCCTAACTTTTTAGGAATTAGGGGTCAAAAAGGGGCCAAAAAAGGCATTTTTCTAGTTTCCGGACAATAACTTGTGTATAAGTGTATGGATCTCTATGAAATTGTACCACAAGGTTCCATACCACAAAGGGAAGGTTGGGATTGACTTTGGGGGTTATGGCCAAACCGTTCAGGAATTAGGGGCAAAAAAGGGGGGAAAAACAAGGTTTTTTTCTGGTTAATGGACAATTACTTAAGTTTTCGTCTATGGATCTCTATGAAATTGAAACACAAGGTTCCATACCACAAAGGGAAGGTTGCGTTTGATTTTGGGGGTTATGGCTCAAACCGTTCAGGAATAAGGGGCAAAAGGGGAGGAGGAGGAACAAGGTTTTCTGGTTTCCGGACAAATACTTAAGTATTAGTCAATGGATCTCTATGAAATTGTACCACAAGGTTCCATACCACACACAGAAGGTTGGGGTCGATTTTGTGGGTTGTGGCTTTAATCGTTAAGAAACTAGAGGCCAAATAGGGACCAAAAACAAGACTTTTCTAATACTGGCTAAGCTGGTTCTAACATAAATTATTTCTGATCTATATAAAGAAACAACAAATACTGATATGGCAGGAGATACACACCAAACAGGGTGTGTAAATTATTATATTTAGTTTGTAAACAGATTTACTAAGTATTGCACAACAGCAAATTATTGCACAACAGCAAGAAATCCTCAATTGAAAATAAATACAAATCTTTTAACCAATTTCAATGAGAATTAATTTAAAGTCTTGAATTGTTTGAGGTTTTAACCATGTATTACTATATTGGATATTTGGACATTTTTAAATAGGTCTACATTGAGGTCCAAAGGGTCCAAAATTAGACTTTGTTTGATTTCATCAAAAACTGAATTCTTGTGGTTCTATGATATGCTGAATCTAACTGTGTATTCAGATTTTTAATTTTGGGCCCTGTTTTCAAATTAGTCCATATTAAGGTCCAAAGGGTACAAAATTAAACTTTGTTTGAATTCATAGGGTTTTTTATATGCTGAATCTTACCATGGCATTAGATTTTGGATATTGGACCATTAGGTACTAGATTAAATGTCCCATTTCAAGTTTTTAAGTTATCTGACCACATTTATTCTGTGTCAGAAATCTATAATGTGTCAAATATTTAATCACTATCCAAATTCAGAGCTGTATCAAGCTTGAATATTGTGTCCATACTTGTCCCAACTGTTCAGAGTTCGACCTCTGCGGTCGTATCCAGCTGCTCCAGGTGGATTTTTTATATAATAACACATTTTATACGACCGCAAAAATTTTGTGGTCGTATATTGGTATGACGTTGGCGTCGTCGTCGTCGTCGTCGTCGTCGTCGTCGTCGTCGTCGTCCGAAGACGCATTGGTTTTCGCACTCTAACTTTAGTTTAAGTAAATGGATCTCTATGAAATTTTACCATAAGGTTCAATATCACAAAAGGAAGGTTGGGATTGATTTTGGGGGTTATGGTACCAACAGTTAAGGAATTAGGGGCCAAAAAGGGGCCAAAAATAAGCATTTTTGTAACTTCCAGACATAACTTGTGTGTTAGTGTATGGATCTCTCTGACTTTGTACCACAAGGTTCCATATCACAAAGGGAATGCTGGGATTGATTTTTGGGGGTAATTGCCTCAAAATTTTAGGAATTAGGGGCCAAAAAAGGGGCAAAAAACAAGCATTTTTCTAGTTTCATGACAATAACTTGTGTGTAAGTGTATGGATCTTTCTGAAATTGTACTACAAGGTTCCATATCACAAAGGGAAAGCTGGAATTGAGTTTGGGGGTAATTGCCTGAAACGTTTAGGAATTAGGGGCCAAAAAGGGGCCAAAAAAAACATTTTTCTAGTTTCCAGACAATAACTTGTGTTCAAGTGTATGGATCTCTGAAATTGTACTGCAAGGTACCATACCTCAAAGGAAGGCTGGGATTGAGTTTGGGGCTGATGAATCATAAGGGGTTCAAAAATTTGGGGGATTTTTTTTCCTTTTTCCTTTTTTTTTCTTTAAAATTTTCCATTTTAAGTTGGTTATTTCTGATTTATATTTAAAAGCAAATAATAATGATATGGCAGGAGATACACACCAAACAGGATGTGTAAATTATTATATAATAATGTTGTGCAATAGCAAGAAATTTTCAATTGCACAGTATTGCGCAATAGCAAGAAATCTTCAATTGCACAGTATTGCGCAATAGCAAGAAATATCCAATAGCACAATATTGCGCAATAGCAAGAAATTGTCAATTGTACAGTATTGCGCAATAGCAAGAAATATTCAATTGCACAGTATTGCACAATTGCAAGAAATATTCAATTGCACAGTATTGTGCAAAGAAGATACTTTGTATAAATTGCTTATTTCTTGACCAATTTCAATGGGGTTTTATTCTTGAACTCTTGGGGTTCTTTAATATGCTGAATCTAACCGTGTATTAAGTTTTTGGATTTTGGGCCCTGTTTTTAAATTGGGCCACATTGAGGTCCAAAGGGTCCAAAATTAAACTTTGTTTGATTTCATCAAAATTGAATTATTGGGGTTCTTTTATATGCCGAATCTAACCGTGTATTTAGATTCTTAATTTTTGGTCCTGTTTTCAAATTGGTCTACATTAAGGTCCAAAGGGTCCAAAATTAAACTTAGTTTGATTTTAACAAAATTGAATTCTTAGGGTTCTTTGATATGCTGAATCTAAACATGTATTTAGATTTTTGATTATGGGCCCAGTTTTCAAGTTGGTCCAAATCGGGGTCCAAAATTAAACTTTGTTTGATTTCAACAAAATTGAATATATGGGGTTCTTTGATATGCTGATTCTAACCATGTATTTAGATTTTTGATTTTGGGCCCCATTATCAACTTTGTCCACATTGAGGTCAAAAGGGTCCAAAATTAAACTTTGTTTGATTTCATCAAAATTGAATTATTGGGGTTCTTTGATATGCCGAATCTAACCGTGTATTTAGATTCTTAATTTTGGTCCCGTTTTCAAATTGGTCTACATTAAGGTCCAAAGGGTCCAAAATTAAACTTAGTTTGATTTTAACAAAATTGAATTCTTAGGGTTCTTTGATATGCTGAATGTACACATGTATTTAGATTTTGATTATGGGCCCAGTTTTCAAGTTGGTCCAAATCGGGGTCCAAAATTAAACTTTGTTTGATTTCAACAAAAATGAATATATGGGGTTCTTTGATATGCTGAATCTAACCATGTATTTAGATTTTGATTTTTGGGCCTTGTTATCAACTTTGTCCACATTGAGGTCAAAAGGGTCCAAAATTAAACTTTGTTTGATTTCATCAAAATTGAACTTTTGGGTTCTTTGATATGCTGAATCTAACCATGTATTTAGATTTTGGATATTGGACCATAATAGGTGAATGTCCAATTTAAAATTTTAAGTTCTTAGACCACATTCATTCTGTGTCAGAAACCTATGCTGTGTCAAATATTTAATCACAATCCAAATTCAGAGCTGTATCAAGCTTGAATGTTGTGTCCATACTTGCCCCAACTATTCAGGGTTCGACCTCTGCGGTCGTATCAAGCTGCGCCCTGCGGAGCATTTTATTTCATATTGTGAAGGCATCTAGTTTTGATTACAACAAACCATGTGATGAAAAACACAGAATTGTTTTAAGTATATTGTTTTATTTGGTCATAATTTTGTGTTCATTTTTGTTTTCTCCTAATATGTAAATATATACACACAAAAAAACGTATTAATTTGGTAAAATATATAGCAAAATTTCCGGACAAAAATAATACTTTAATACTTCTGTTCATATCTTCAGAAAATAAAATGCTTAACAAAAATATTACCATATAAAGAAATACACCTGCTTCTATTGGTACCAAGTTAATTAAAATGAGCTCAGAAAATATTCTAGAAAATACGTAGTTTTATATGAATTATATTTTATAGCAAACATTTGTAGGTGACGAATAATTAATGCACAACACTGTATATTATGATAACAAGGGACCTAAAAAGAATAATCAAATCAACCGAAAGGTCAACTTTGTCTGAGGGAGTTGGAACTTTAGTTTCTAACGTAATTTTAAATTTATGACTGGAAGTTAAGCAGTCCTAAAATTAATCAATCGCTTCCAAGGAAAAAAGGAAAGAAAGGCATCAAAATTTATTATGGACACTACATTATACATTTCGATTTGACTGCTTTTAAATATGTCAAGAATTATGAACTTCATAATGACCATGATGAAAAGGCAATCATAAGTTGGTGTAATATATACATTTAACTTTTTACAAATAATTTATATCTTACGATAAATTTACACACAATTTATAAATTGTTATTTCATGTACTAACACTGGGTCGATACCACTTCTGGTGGACTGTATCATCAGCTCAGTAGTCACTGCTTCGGTACTGACATGATTTAGTAACACACATTTCTAAAGTTTCCCCGTTGATAAATTAAGAAATTATTAAGAAACTTAGATTCAAACTCCCTCAGGCAAAAATTACCTTGGATGAATTTGGATCCCATTTGGTCATATAAATGCTACGTTTCTGCGTATATTACAAATGTACATCCCTGGCTTTCAAATATTGAAGTTTTAGCGTTCTCGGTGAAGGTAAATTCATAAAAGCCTTTAGGACGCATGAAATTTATAAAGTATTATTTTCATTTAGAAAACTTAAAACTGATAATATGCACAACAAAAGATTACAAACGAATAAACTTTGCATATGTCGGTAATAAAAATGTGACATTTTACGACAGCTACATGTCATGTACACTATATTGTTAACTCTTTCAAATTTGAGGGAAAAAAAACTCTTGAGAGTTTAGAAGTGGTATAAAAGTAGCAACACTTATATTTTGATTCTTAAAATAAACAAAAGAGATGTGGGTATACCTCAGTGGGATAGCAAAACAACGACTTGTATTGTAGGAATGTGGTACAATGAAAATAACACTTTTAGTAATTCGGTGCGTCCGAAGTGCTTTTCTGGATTTACCGTCCTCAGAAACGCTCAAATCCAAACATTCGAAAGCCAAGGATGTATCAATACCTGAATACTAGAGGAGCTAGTATCGTAGCCCTGACAACTGAGCTGATCATACTCTCAAAGACTAGTAGTCAACCAGCAGCGGTATAAACTAATATAACATAAAATTTGAAATAAAATATATTCGGTTTGTTATTTTATGTAACTTTTAAGTTGAGAACATTTTGATTAGTTATATTCTTTATTTGAACCAGGCAGACGATGGCATCTACAATTTTAATGTGTGATCCCTGTTCTAGACATAACAAATCATCTAATGGAATAAAGTATTGTACAGATTGTGAAGACTCTTTATGTACCGAGTGTACTTCTATGCACTGTGCTGTTCAACGTATTTCTCTTCACCACTTGGTTGATGTGTCTGTCATAGCTGGGAATGCGTTCAACATCAAGAAGAACTGCATTGAACATGAAGACATATCTTATGAGTTTTACTGTTCCGACCATAACTGTCTGGTATGTCAAATATGCATTGACAACAATCATCGTAACTGTGGTAAAATTCAAACAATAGATATCCCTGCTAAAGGATGTAGATCCTCATTAATGTTAGAAGATGTTACAAAAGACATTGCATCGTTACTCAAATCGACAAAGGAGTTGGTAGAAGAAAGTCAAAAGAATAAGACACGTGTAGGGCAAATTAAGGCAAAAGTTTTAAAAGAAATAGCAAAGTTCAGACACGATATCAATGATCACATTGATCAACTGGAAAGGAAACTTTCCTCTGAAGTGGATATCATAGACAAACAGATTTGCAAAAAGGTAGGCAATGCTCTCTGTGAGGCGAACGAGAGGCAAAATTTTGTTGAAAATGTATGGCAGCAAGTGGATTTTTATACTAAACATGGTTCAGAAAGTCAGTTATTTATCCTTTTAAATACACTTAAGTCGGATATCTCAAGACAAGCACAAGGTCTTCAAAACTTGATTCCGATTTTGGAATCGAACAATATCAGTTTCGAACCGTCGGATATGATTGCAGTAATAAAATCTCTTGGGTCTGTAAAAGAAATTTCTACCCCAAGTGCAGTGACTTCTAAACATTATGGACAAGTACAAGCACCAATAGAAGACAATCGTCAAAAGATGTCGACACAGTTTGGGTTCGAAAAGAAAGTTAATATACCATCAGGAAGAATCACCGGCATGGCAATAACTAACGATAATAGGTTAATCCTCTGCAATGATATTACCGATGAAAATAACATTTCAGCATGGACAGAAACAGGACAACACCTGCAATCTTTAACCATTCCTGGTCGAAGAGTATTCGCCATAGCTATCATACCAGGAACAGATGAAGCGATTATAACGTTGCCTGGAGATGGATTAATTCAGTTTATCAATATCAACAGTTTTACAGAAGGAAAAGAAATACAGTTGTCAGTAGTATCTCCGCATGGTATTGCAGTTATAAGAGACAATTTGATTGTCGGTTCCAAAGATGGAAAAGTTTCTTTCATTGACAGAACAAGTGGAAAGTGTCAGAAGACTCTGAAAGTTTGTAAAGGTGTATTAACGGCACTCGTTCCTGATGTGGGCGATCAAGAAGATGAACGATTATATTGCTGTGAACATAATGGTGGGAACGCTGTTATTTGTTTAAAGTTGGATGGAACACGTATTTTCTCTTGCGTTTTGAAAGAACCAGTAGCTTTAGCATTAGATTCTAAGGGATATGCTTATGTGACAGAATATAACTGTCATAATTTACATCGTCTATCTTCAAATGGGGAAGTAGATGATATACTTCTGAAGGAGGCAGACGGGTTACATTGCCCATTAGCCGTTGTTTTCAACAAAACCTACAGCAAAATGTATATTTCAAATTTTGGATCTAATAGCAATTTCATTATATTCAATTGTAACTGAACAGACATTTCAATTCAGATGAAAACCATTAGGGACATCATTACACGTATTTCTTTTAATTATTCCTTAGAATAGAATTTATGAATAATAGTAACAGTGACAAGGAAACCAATAATGAAAATTATACGTTTGTTATTTGTACTTGCTTGGTATCAATCGTTCTATTTCTGTAGGTACAACGTTGAGCATAACATTCATGACATTCTTTGCAGGCGCGGATCCAGGAGGGGGTTCGGGGTTGGAACCCCTTTTTGGACGATCAATGCATTTGAATGGGGACATGTAGTTGGAACCCCCTTTGTCCTGGGTTAGGAACCCCTTTTAAAATGGCTGGATCCGCCCTGCTTTGGTATTTGAATAAGATTAGGGATTTATTCCTTTCTACACGGACGATTTCTGCGGTCGGTACATATATAAGTTTGCATATTTGACGCTTGATCGAAGAGAGTTGAGACAAAGAAGTTAGTCCTGTTTACTTTTTCTCAACTGACCGTCCATACCCATCCTTCACATATACCCTATCCCTGTCTCGGATTAATTTATGTTCTAGATTTCTGATATAGTTATATTTGAATATTTGTTGTTGATACACCGAATTTGTACTTACCATGTGAATTGAGCAACATGACGTGTGCCACTAGTGGAGAAGGATATGCTTACCCTTCTAGAGCATCTGAGACCACCCATTTTTTTCGAGCCTGCGACTTTTGTCGCAGAAAGCTCGATATAGGGATAGTGATCCGGCGGCGGCGGCGGCGGCGTTAGCTAACTTCTTAAAAGCTTTATATTTTAGAAGCTAGAAGACCTGGATGCTTCATACTTTGTATATAGATGCCTTATGGTACGAAGTTTCCGTCTGTCATATGTCCATTGTCCTTGACCTCATTTTCATGGTTCAGTGACTACTTGAAGAAAAAGTCAACATTTTTTGTAATGTTAATTTCTTTCTTATTATGAGTAATAGGATAACTATATTTAGTCTGTGCGTACCTTGCAAGGTCCTTATGCCCGTCAGTCAATTTTCATTTGACCTCGACCTCATTTCATGGATCAGTGAACAAGGTTAAGTTTTCGTGGTCAAGTCCATATATCAGATACTATAAGCAGTAGGTCTACTATATTTGGTATATGGAATGATTGTAAGGTGTACATGTCCAACTGGTAGGTGTCATCTGACCTTGACCTCATTTTCATGGTTCAGTGGTCAAAGTGAAGTTTTTGAGTTTTGGTCTTTTTTTTAATACTATATGCAATAGGTCAACTATAAATGGTGTATGGAAATATTTTATGATGTACATGTCAGTCTCACAGGTTTTATTTGACCTTGACCTCATTTTCACGGTTCATTTCTCAGTGTTAAGTTTTTGTGTTTTGGTCTGTTTTCTTCAACTATAAGCAATAGATCAACTATATTTGTTGTATGGAAGGATTGTAAGGTGTATATGTCTGTCTGGCAGGTATCATCTGACCTTGACCTCATTTTCATGGTTCATTGGCAGAGATGGGTCCGATTACTTTCAATGTAATTGATTAAATTACAATTACTTTGTCAATTGTACGATTAAATTAAATTAACGATTACATAATTTCTCAATGTGTCTGATTAAATTAATGATTACATTGGCAAAGTAATCACGATTACATCTGATTACATTGAATTTTAAATTAATCCATTTAAAAGATGTAAATGAATAAAGGTATTACTGTAGCATGTATTGAGAAAGGATTTTATTTGATAACATTTTCTACACTAGGAAATATGACAGTTGTTATCCATTTAATTTATGTGTTTTAGCTTTTGACATTCCATTTTTAATTTTCCATGGAGTACGGTATTTTGTCATTAAATGATAACTTCAAAATTCTTTGATTTAATATACCACAAAGATTCATAACATATATACATGAACATTTTTTCACTGGTTATGGCCTTTTACCCTTTAACATTATAATATAATTATTAATCTTTGAAATATTTTTACTGGATTGCATTAAGGTTTGGTTATTGTTTTTCTGACATCATACAGATTTTATATGTATTTCAGTTATCAGTCAAAAACATTATAAAAGTATTAGAACACACCCGCGACAACGCGTGACTGAATTAAAGGATCTACGCCTTATTTTAAGTCTGGATATTTAGTATTCGTATTGTCATTTGACAAAGTCATGCTGATTGTAAGGCGCACAGTTTTCTTTGCTTTCAAAATCTTTCTGTTTGAACCCGTCCTGCTTTTCTTACTACAACCGGAAACTACTTGTAGATATATTTTTACTGGGTCAAAGTGTCAATCCCTGTATAATTACGAAGTTCAGGTGTGATTATGATCCGTGTATATAGCAAATCCCAAATACGCCGTTTGGTGGTGCGTCTGACAGAGGCGGAACGTACAGATTATGTAACAGGTAACAGGTACTATTGGGATCGGTATCGGAATCGACCGGAACTTGTTAATTATTGGTAATATTAATTAAGTGGAAAACAAAGGGCCTGGAATGTTGTAATTTTCAATCAACACCATTGTCCTATATTAGTTATATATAAAGTTGAATTCTTTGATTCGTGGTTTTTACGTCATGCTGGCTAACAAATTGGACCTCGTTATTTTAGTATTATAGATTGTTTAATTATCATTGCATTTTACATGATATTATTATATATACCAACATTTGTTTATTTTAAACAACATATTTGTCACAATTTTTTGGTGCTAATTATCTGTTATCTTTTATCATATATTGCCCTAATTAGTACAGAATAGGTATTTGAAATAAAAACATACTTTAATTGGTATCTTACCTGTCAATTCAAAGGTGACAATAATCACAATATTAACAAAAGGATTATAATTCAGGGTTAAAGAAGAGTAAAGCATAAATAAAACAGTCATTATCAAATAAACCACTTTTAATTGTGAATATATGTATAATACATTTTAATTAGACTAACAAGGACTTTCAATACCGTAACAGTTTATTTTTAAAGAAGTAAATGAATCAATTAAGCCTAAACTTACATTACCATGAATTATTTACAATAAAAGCCTACATGTATGTTCAATAAAAAGTTATTCCTTGAAGAAACTTGTTAATCCTTTCACCATGTTCACTTCAAATCTGAATTATATCAGAAATGCAGATTTTGAATCCTATAAATTTGTTATAAATATTACATGTAATTATATTTCTTTTGATTTATTTAATAATCGGTCTTAATTGTCTTTATAACCTCAAATAAATCTAATAAATCAAACATATTATAATAATAATCCTTATCTTGAGATGTGTCAAAAGTTTGAAGTTGTCTTTTATTTCCAGATATAACACCTGTACAATTTTAAAATGTTCACACAATTTTATGATTTTTTCATTGTAATCAGAATGTAATCAAAAAGTAATCAGGATTACAAGGTATTTTGAAATGTAATTGATTAAATTAAATTACATGTAATCAGATTTTTGGCTGATTAATGATTACAATGATTACTTTAAAAATTGTAATCGATTACAGCTGATTAATGATTACAATTACAATTACCCCAACTCTGTACATTGGTCAATGTTAAGTTTTCATGGTTAAGTTTGTTTCTTAGATACTATAAGCAATAGGTCAACTATCTTTAATGCCTAAATTGATTGTAAGGTGTACATGTCTGTCTGGCATGGTTCATCTAACCTTGACCTCATTTTCATGGTTCATTGGTCAATGTTAAGTTTTCTTGTTTAAGACTGTTTCTTAGAAACAATAAGCAATAGGTCAACTATGTTTGGTTTATTGAATGATTGTAAGGTGTACATGTATTTCTCGTTTGGTTTATCTGACCTTTACCTCATTTTCTTGGATCATGTTAAGTTTATGTGTTACTTGTAGTAAAGCTTTGTATTTAGGACTATCAACATAAAATCAATGGTTAGTAAAGAAGGCGAGACATTTCAGCGTGTGCACTCTTGTATTTGTTGGGTTCGTTTGCTCTGTTTTTAATGAATTGTTCTGTGTCTTTTCGTCGTCTTTCGCTGATTTGCCATGGTGTTGTCAGTTTCCCTACGACTTATGAGTTTTGAATGTTCCCTTTGGTATCGTCCGCCTCTTTTTTGCATTTCATATTAGATGATTCTGTAGTGAACGCACATTATGTACTGTGTATGGTTTTATCTACAATTATAAAGTAATTTGTTAACTGGAATTTCACAATCGTTATATATCATTTAAATTCTGTTTTGTTGAATTTATTTATCATAAAGTTATAAACAGAATAAGTGTTTTGATTCGCATATTTCAAATTGATTCGTAACTGTACTAAAGCATGTCTGTCATCTTATTCTAAAAAGACGAACAATATTTTATAGTTAATGTATAATATAAACATATTTCATCGATATATTAGTCTCTTACAATTTTGCATGAAATGGCTCTCTAATTTGCATCTACATGTATACTGTAAACTAAAATAATTGTTGTACAGTAAGATATTTAGAGATGAGATTATAATTTCAATAATTACTAAATTGGATTAAAATTAAATGCCAGAATTGACACACTGAACATGTTGTGTTCTGAGTACCAAGTTGTTTAGTAAATACAACCCAAAGAAGACCAAGTGTTGAGTCCGTTTCTATTGGCTTTTTATCTTGATCATTCAATGATCTAATGATATATAGTCGCTTATAATTCTGCATATAATGGCTCTCTAATTTGTATCCATACTGTACAAATAAATAAATGCTGTACTGTAAGTTATTGAGAGATGAGACTCAAATAAATATAACAATTATTTTATATGGAATTAAAATGCCAGAATGACCACACTATACATGTTTTGTCCGAAGTACCAAGAGGTTAGTAAATACAACTCTCCTGAACATCCATGATATGTTTGTCAATGGACATTTAGCAAACAGCAATCAGTCCGTCATTTTGTCATTAAAGCATTGTATTTTAAACAAACTGATCGATATATGATGCGAAGCATGTTGCTATATTTTTATGCCATTTTGTGCTTTCGAAAAGGAGTCAGAAGATACCAAGTGGAAATCAAAATATAAGTCGTCGAAAAAACGGACAATACCATGGCAAAACGAAAACGACGAATAAACAAGCGCGTTTTCAAAACACTTAACAGAAAATTAAAGATTGGGCAACACAAACCAAACCAAAAACCGAGGGTAATTTGAAGCGCTCCGACAGGATAAGCTGAGAATGTGGCTATTTTATTAAGAATTAAATACTTTGGAAATCTATAAACCAGATATATGCACAACAAAATATTAAATTGATTAAACTTTGAATATGCCGATAATAGAATTGTGACATTTAACGACTTCTACATGTGATCCTTACACGAAGCTCTTTTTAATTTTCCTTCATCAGGAAAGCTCATACCTGAACAATTTTAAAAGCTTAGGATGTATAGATACTTGAAGAATTATGAGCTATTTTATCAAAACGGACATAAAACAATAGTCAAATCCACCTATTATCAACTTTGCCTGAGAGAGTTGAAACTTTAGTTTCTTAATAATTTCTAAATTTGTCAACAAAGAATTTAAGAAAGGTCGGTGATGAACCATGTCAGTATCGAAGCACTGACAACTGAGCTGATGATACCCTCGGGACTAGCTGTCCTTCCGCAACATTATCGACCAAGTGCAAGAAAATGAAAATAACCCTTTATAAACTTAGTGCAGTCGAAACGCTTTCTGGATTTACCTTCCTCAGAAACGCTCAAACCAAAACAGTTGAAAGCTAAGGATGTATAGATCCTTGAAAACTTGAAGAACTTTATGATTAAAAGGTACATAAAAAAGAATAGCGAAATCCACCTAAAGTCAAATTTATCGAAAGTAGTCTTAACCTTACTTTCTCATTAATTCCTAAATTTATCAACGCAGATTTTAAAAGGTATGCTTTAAATCAAGTCAGTACCGAAGTACTGACTTTTGAGCTGATGATTCCATCGAGGACGTGCAGTCAACAATCAAAATAGGTTTTAAAATCATAATCAAAAGGTCGACATAGTGCTAGGAAATCAGAATAAAACTTTTTTCAGATTTGGTGCGTCCGAATTGCTTTTTATCTTGTTAAACAGTACTCAAATTTACAAATAGAGCTAGTGCAATAGGAGAGTAGTAATTAATTTTGTAATACAACTATTATTAGAGGAGCTGTTGAGTATATGTAAGTGAGATAACAACCCAACAACATGTATTTAAAGACAGGTTAGAATAACATGAACATTTGGAATACATTTTGGTTTGTATATTATCTCTTGTATCTATTTAGTTTAGATCAAATTGGTTAATCATTCTTTATTTTCTTATGTAGATGATGGCATCTCAAATTGTAATTTGTGATCCCTGCACTTGAAAAATAAATCATCTGTTGCAATAAATTTGTGTACAGATTGTGAAGACGCCTCTTCATAGTGTTGTAAAAATGTCACTTCTTATCGATTTGTTGATGTGTTTGTCATAGCTTAGAAAGTGTTCGACATAAAAACATGAGGACATGTCTTATAACTTTTACTGATCTTATCATCATTATGGTATGTCAGAAATGCATTGACAAAATCATTGTAATCGTGGTAAAGTTCAAACAACAGATTCTCTGATAAAAAATGCAGATTGCCATTAATGTTAGAATATGTTACAAAAGACATTGCTTGTATACATATATATAAAAAGTAACTGAGAACAACATTTAATTGTATATAAATACAACACCTCTTTCATCTTTATTTTTGGTTTTCAAACAGTTTTTTGTCTTGAAAGATCAAGATGAATATTATTCGAAAAAAAAACATTTCGAGCTCACGGAAGACAATATCATACTCTTTATTTCACTTTGTTGTCATCGCTGTAACAGGAATGTCAGCCGTTGATGGTATCGTTCACCCAACAGCCAGTGCTCTCGTACGTGTCTTTCTATGTTGTGATGTTACACTATTGTTTCAGAAAAAGGGTGAAGGTTTGGTACCATTAAAACGTTTAAACCCGCTGCATTTGTTTGCACCTGTCCTAAGTCAGGAATCTGATGTTCAGTAGTTGTCGTTTGTTGATGTGGTTCATAAGTGTTTCTCGTTTCTCGTTTTTATATAGATTAGACCGTTGGTTTTCCCGTTTGAATGGTTTTACACTAGTAATTTTTTGGGGCCCTTTATAGCTTACTGTTCGGTGTGAGCCTAGGCTCCGTGTTGAAGACCGTACTTTGACCTATAATGGTTTACATTTATAAATTTTGACTTGGATGGAGAGTTGTCTCATTGGCACTCATACCACATCTTCTTATATCTATAAAATGATACAGTTTGAGTTTCATTTGGATGTCCATATAACATAATTTGAAATTTTTCAGCCGCGGTTAACTTTAGACGATTTTTTTTATGTTTGTTTTAATGCTTTCGAAAGTTTAATATTATGGCTTTCAAGGCTTCCAGTTTTCTAGCGTGTCATTTGTAAGATAGTTTACTTTGATTATGATATATCAAATAACTGTCCCTTTGGTATTGTCTGCCTCTTTATTATAAAGTAAAAAACAGTTTAAATTATACTTCAGTTTACTTTGAATTTTCAATCCAACATAACATCATTATAATGTTATGTTGGGTTGAAAATTCAAAGTAATTTATACATGTTATGTAGATTGAATTATGATCCTGTCAATGAACAAAACGACAGAGAGTCTCAAAAAGAAATAACTATTTGTTGATTGTGCAATCTGAATGACTTTTACTGTCAATGACTGAATGTCTGTTTGTTTTGCTCACACATTGTTGTCAAAATGACGGAATTCTATGCGACTGTCATACAAGTGAGAGGTTTAAGCTAGCTATAAAACCAGGTTAAATCCACCATTTTCTAAATAAGGAAATGCCTGTACCAAGTAATATGACAGTTGTTTTCCATTCGTTTGATGTGTTTGAACTTTTGATTTAGCCATTTGATAAGGGACTCTCCGTTTTGAATTTTCCTTGGAGTTCGATATTTATGTTATTTTACTTATTTCAAACGTCCAATTTGCGATATTTGCGAGAATTGCTGGAGACTTATACTATGACGTCATATTTAGTGTTTTGAAAAAAGACAACTCTTTTTTTGAAAACAAATGAGAAAAAAACATGAAAATTGCTCATAACTTTTGTTTAAAGGTCGATGACATATACTTTTTGGGGCTTTATGTAAAAGAGTACACAAACTACTTCCCTTTTTGAATTTGGTATGAAGAAATCACTGTTAGATATTTTTAATCCTGGAAACGTTTTTCATTCTCACATATTATTTTTAGCGGGAATGAAATAAATCATACTTTCTCAGATCAAAACACCAAGATTTTTCAACTCTATTATCTTTAATTGATAGATACAAATCTACTGTTTAATATGAAAAAAATTATTCTTGTAAGTTCGATGATTATTTGAAATTTTAAATACTAACCAAATAATGTTCATTTCTGGAAAAGCACTAAATCGAGGTTGCTATAGTGACGAAACGAAGTTGATGACCCCCAATTATTTTCATCTTATTTTGTTTCTCAAATCATGAAATACCTTCACATAAATTTTAAGAAAAATCACAGGTAGAAATTAATAGACTGTTTGTTTTTTAAAAAGACAATACTCAAAAAGACTAAATGATCTCATTCCCTAAGTGGTCCTAATGGTGTGGCTGCTGTTGTTCTTCTTCTTAATTGTACGTTAAATGAAGCGCAATGTTAAAGCTAAACGATGAACCTATAAAATCGGCTTTCAAATTGAAATAGTCTTTCCATAAACAAATGTTTATACTAAAATTTTCTAAAATGTACTTCTAGGTTAAAGTTTGCAACACAATATCTAATCAATGCTTAACTGAAGTAACGAACTATGTAAAACATTAATGCTATCAAACAAAAGTATATGTTTTCTTTGTATCAAGATATTTGACAAATATGATTAGTAATAATGAGTCGACAAATTGATTATTTCAAAGATCGAAAACAAATATCTATGGACAAAGTGTAGAGATAATTGGGTGCCAATCTTTCTGTGTTTATTTATCAATACCGAATGTTGATTTCGTGATATTAAACCTACTGCTTATATTTAAGGAAATATTCGATATTTGTAGCGTTTTATTTTATAGTTTTGCCAGCTGAAACGTATATTGATTTAACTTAGGAAAAATGCTTATAAGTTTTCGCGTTACTAATTTTTGTATATGTGTACTTGATTTGAAACATAAATTTCGAAGGGATTGATTACAATACTACAAATTTCTGTTTGTCTTGTTTATGGAGTGGCATGCGCAGTGCAAATTACGGACTGCTTTTATGATTTTAAGATTTTATTCGCTGTTTTTTATTTTCTCACAAAGATCAAATTAACTATTTGGCGTTATTTACAACCAGCAGACTATCAAAGGTAAATAACCGTAGAATATTTGATAGATATAGTCTTTGATGTTGAGGAAGAAATTATACATATATAAAAGGTAAACATATCTGAATTTAATCCTGTATCACGATTATTACAAAGGTTATGAATACTGTCAAGCGCTTTGTATTCACATGTTTATAAATTTGTATATGCATTAAAAATTGTTTAAGGTTCATGATAACCTTTTAGCAAAAAAATAACGGTTAACTTCGAATTTTTTTTTTTTGCAAATTGAAATATTTTATGTCATGACAGGATCTAGATATATAAAAGGGAAAAAAGAGTGACCGATAAATTGAAAACTTTCCGGATTTCGAGATTTATTCTCTTTCCGTCACTTCACCAGATGGTGAAATTAACAGACATATTAAACTATTTTAATTTGATAATGTCTACTTTTTAAATCAGTATTGTTGTGCAGGTTACTATTGACCTTGTGTAGTAAACATGAATCGATATGAACCAAAAAAGTGCAATTATTACCTAAGGGAACATTTCAAAGGTTTTACTTAACTTAATTTAAATTGTAATGTTCTGGGAAAAGGGGTACTTGCATATTAAAAGCCAGGAAAGTATAAAATTTTCTGAAACACATATACATTTATTTTTTTATGGATTTATATTCTGCCATACTGTAAGTCTGCCGACAAGCTAAAGAAATTGTTGTTGCAAACAAATAATTTTCATATACATATAAACATACATACAATTCATTCTGAGCGCCAAATTAGATGTTGAGCAAGCATCAAAGCTGTGGGAGTCAGCCTTTTGAATGACATATTTAAAATAACATCCGTTTTTACATCCGAAGCTATATATAGAAATTTTCAAAAATGTGCTTTAAAATGTAAATGAAATAATTAGTGGTAACAATTTTTACTTATTTTGCAGGAATGTCTTTAAGATATATTAAGTTCATATCCAGTAACCTTGCATCCGTATTGGACATAACTTTTAAGAGAATTTTAACATATGAACTCGTAATATATTGAATATCCTTTTCTGTATATTATGTAGTCCAAGGTGTCAAATATCCTAGGAAGGTGTTTTCATGATTGTATCTTATGATTAAACCTACTCTAGGATATTCGTCCTTGTGCATAAATACATCTATCTGGTGAGGATAGAAAACGTATTGAAACCTAAATTTCATTGGTTCACTTATTCATAGTTTCATTTCCTCCTCCGTTCCTTTTCTAGTCTCATTTACATCACATGATTCATTAGTGTTTGTCTTGTTTGTCATGAATATTGCAAGCGATTTGTTATATGTGCTTCTTATTGATATATACGGAAGGATTTTTAAAGAAAAACATGTGTTGGTATTGGTGGTAAGGCCACGTCAAAACATCGGATCCCCCACGTGAAAGTACCTTTTTTAAAAACCCGCGTCCAGTACGGAGCCGCGCGCGTCCGTCTCTAAATTTATGTAACAAATTTTAATCAGTTGTGCGTTTGAAAGTAACGCCATACAGACACGGAAATTAACATCTAAAACGATCAAGATCTATCATTCACAACATGTTTACAATTTGTTTTATGGCCAAATATATTCTAAACGTAAGACATGTCAGAGTGGAATATTTGTAGTTACAGTGGTATTGCAGGCAAAGACCTTACTGCCAAACACAGCAGTGAAATGTGATTTGGACAATTCTTATACCGATTTTGTTTGAAGTGGTCCGTGCAACAGAGCAAGACCACAAAGCACAGAGAATCTAAAAGATGATGGTATATGCATTGAAATGGCACCTCAATGAAACTATTATATTTTTTATCTTTAGTATCATTACAAAGTTATCAAGTTACCAAGATTTTGTGGTAATTGAATACTAGTATAACACATCAATCCAACTTTACAATTCACAAAATCTTCTAAAACATAAGAATTTAAATGATTGTCAATGAGACAAACTTCCAACAGAGGCGTAATTTGTTGAGGTTTCCAACCAGTATAGTTCACGGTATGGCTTTCAACACGGAGCAATATTCCCATATATATGAAAATTTGATTGCTATTAAAGTCTTCAGCAAAGCAATGACCAAGTAGAATGTATTGAAATGTTCCTTTTGTTTAATTAGTATATGGCATCTGGTGTGATGCATTTGAATACTAAGAAGTATAAATTGGTTGGTGCGAGACCACTCGCCCCGAAGACAACCCGGACGATCTACAAAAAAGACAACTCGGGCCGTCAATGAAGAAAATTTGGACCGTATAACTATATAAGTCAATGAGGGTCGTTTATAATGCCAACTCAGATTAATTGTAAAATTTGAGTTTCTACCATATAAAATTGAGAATGGAAATGGGGAATGTGTCAAAGAGACAACAACCCGACTAAAGAGCAGAAAACAGCCCAAGGCCACCAATGGGTCTTCAATACAGCGAGAAAATCCTGCACCCGGAGGCGGGCTTCAGCTGGCCCCTAAACAAAAATGTGTACTAGTTCAGTGAAGATGGACGTCACACTAAACTCCGAAACATATAAATGAACTAAAATTAAAAAAAACATACAAGACTAACAAAGGCCAGAGGCTCCTGACTTGGGACATGCGCAAAAATGCGGCGGGGTTAAACATGTTTTGTGAGATCTCAACCCTTCCCCTATACCTCTAGCCAATGTAAAATAAATAAACACACAGCAATACGCACAGTAAAACTCAGTTTAAAAGAAGTCCGAGTCCGATGTCAGAATAGGTAACAGAAGAAACTAAGCAAAATGACAATGATACATAAATTAATAAAGGACTACTAGCAGTTACTGACATGCTTGCTCCAGACCTCAATTAAATTAACTGATTGAAAGATTATGTCTTCATCATATGAAAATCAAGCACAATCCCTCCCGTTAGGGGTTTAGTATCGTATCATCATAAAATATATGAGAAGAGCATAACCCGTATCATGCCAACAACTGGTTTTAGAATAAATGTGTTTATTTCCGATGCAAAGACCCTATGAGCGAACCAATATTAATTCCAAAATATGCCATCTTTAATGACCTCACAACAGTATTGTAACTATATCCCTTCTGATTAAGTCTGTTTAAAGGTTTTGTTAGCTTTTTAGGTGAATGACGACATTTTTGTGCTTTGTATAGAATATTACCATAAAAGATTGGATGTGAAAACCTTAACGTATAAGATGACTGCATGTTGATTTATATTTACGAATGATGTCCTTGTACCGATGATAAAATTTAGTAAATGTTTTGACTAGTTTGTGATATCGAAAACCCTGGTGTTATAATTTTTCAGTAATACAGAGATTTCTTTCGTTAAAATCATATAAATGATTTAATGAAAAAGACTGTTTCTGAAGAGAAGTCATACCGTCTATAATGCAAGTATTAAAGGGAGAATTTTTATGCCTATTTTGACTATGCAAATAACGAAGAAGACAACTTGGACTGTCTGTGAAGAGACTTCTATATAGACAATTCAAGATCACAACTTATAGACTCTCGACAATTTATATTGACATGCATCTGTCTATTGTTGAACATTGAATGAAGCTATCTATATTTTTTAAGTAACAAATATGTTTTTACATAATACGGTAATAATAATTGGAAGATATTTTAAATACAAGTATGTCATTTACATAATATAGACGGTCCGAGTTGTCTTTGAAATAATAAATAAAGAATTGAACAAATAAATAAAACAAATTCAACATTTTGCTTCAGTTAAGTTTTATAATAGATTGATAAAGATAAGTGGATATTTGAATTCACATTAAACAAATTTGAATTTTTTTATTATGTTTTGGAAATGCAGCAACATGCAATTGATACTGTCATGTATAATATATCATTTAATAATTTATGAGTTTAAAAACTTCTGAGTTTGAATGTCCCTTTGGTATCTTTCGCCTCTCTTTTATAATCATTCAAATAGTTTAAATCCTCTTTAAATACTGTGTCTGAGTTGTAATTATAGACGGTCCGAGTTGACTTATTAGTCGGTCTGATTTGACTTGGGCCGATTTGTTCCGCATTCAAATTCGTGTGGTTTTTGAAGGACAGTCTTTTATAAATTTTCAGCTTGTTGTATACACAAATATCTATAGTTGTATATAAAAGCTTTATACATGCATATATGCTTTGCATTTATACGTTTATTTGAAACAACATACCATTCTATATGCAATGATATGTGCCTGTCCAAAGTCAGGAGCCTGTAGTTCACTGGTTGTCGTTGGTTCATGTCTGTCAAAATAAACTCATCATAGATACCAGGATTGAAATTTTATATTTGCGCCAGACGCGCGTTTCGTCTACAAAAGACTCATCAGTGACGCTCGAATAAAAAAAAGTTAAAAAGGCCAAGTACGAAGTTGAAGAGCATTGAGCACCAAATATTCCTAAAAGTTTTGCAAAATACAGCTAAGGTAATCTATTCCTGAGGTAGAAAAGCCTTAGTATTTCAAAAATTCAAAGTTTTGTAAACAGTTACATTTGTTTTTCGTAAATTGTTTTGTTATAAATTAGGCCGTTAGTTTTCTCAATTGAATTGTTTTTCATATTTTTCATAACAGGGCCTTTTATATCCGACTATACGGTATGGGTTTTCTCATTGTAGAAGGCTCTACGGTTGCCTATAATTGCATATATCCATTTCATTTGAACTTTGGTGGATAGTTGTCTCATTGGCAAACATACCACATCTCCTTATTTTTATAATGCATCAATTATAACTTGCATCAAACATGGATGTCTACCTGTTCAAAGCTGTTGTACTATTTCATGTTCAGCAGGATCTTTATTTGAGCCGACTACACGAAATTGTAGGTTTGCTTCTAGTTAACCATTTGTGTACTGGAAATGTTGTGAAAAGATTCAACTGGGTGTCTGAGAACAAATTGAGAAGCAAAGTAGGGTAATATAAGAACTAGGATATGAGATATATAAAAACATGAAGCACCAAATCTGTGTAAATTTCTGATCGCTCGCTTGCATAAAATGCATAGATTTTAATTTTTAATATTTCAAAATAATATCGCTCGCTAGTAAAAAAAAATTCTTTCGCCTGCCAAAAACAAACTTTCAAAAAAAACAAATAAAAATTTCGCTCTCTCGTTACCCTCTTTTAAGGAAAGAGTCCGAAGAACAAGAAATTGATTTGGCCTAAGTATATAAATGTTTTTCATGCTGTTGTACCACATGTAATTTCAATGCAGCTCAGTGATAATTTTATGTTTGTATTACTAACACATGTTGCATTTCTTTAAGTTATATAAATGAATTGATTAGTTTTAATACAAACATCGAATTATAAATACCTGTAAAAGATAAACCTTATATATTCAAAGCTATACATTCTTTTACAATTTACAAACTACAAAAGGATATTTATCCATGTTGAATGATGATAAATTTAATGTAAATGTTATAAGTTATACCAAATGTTTATTTTAATTAACGTCATTGCATTTTGGATCCAGGCTGATGATTGCATCAAAAATGGTGATGTGTGATCCATGTTCTAAACTTAGCAAATCATCTGAAGGAATAAAATATTGTACAGATTGTGAAGATTCATTATGTACTGAGTGTACTGCTCTACTCAGTGTTGTCAAGGTTCTTTCGTCTCATCACTTGGTTGATGTGTCTGTCACAAGTGGGAATACTTTCAACATAAGCAAGAACTGCGACGACCGCGAGAACATGTGTTTCGAGTTTTATTGTTCCGATCATGATTGCTTGTCGAACATGCATGGCAAATACACATCGCACTTGTGGAAAAATTCAACCAATAGATATTGCTTCGAAAGGATGTAGATCATCCTCAATGTTAGAAGATATTACACAAGACATCGCTGCATTACTAAAATCGACGAAGGAGTTGGTAGAAGATAGACAGAAGAATCAGCCACGTTTAGGACAAATTAAAGCAAAAGCATTAAAACAGATAGAAAAGTTTAGACAAGACATTAATGAGCACCTTAATGAGCTTGAAAGTAAACTTTTTTCTGAAATAGATATCATAGACAAAGAAATTTGCCAAAAGGCAGGCAATGGTCTCCTTGATGCGGATAAAAGAAAACGGGTCACTGAAAACATACGGCAGCAAGTTGAATTTTTTACTATACATGCTTCAGAAAGTCAGTTATTCATCCTGCTGAACACAATTAATTCAGATGTATCAAAACAGTCTCAAAGTCTTCAAACCCTTATCAAAGTTTTGAAACCAATGATCTATGTTTCGAACCGTGGGATATAATTTCTGTAATAAGATCTTTAGGATCCGTAAAGTAACATCTTTCCCATGTCCAGTGACCTATCAACATCCTAAACACATGCAAGCACAAACTGGAGAAGTATATAAAATAGTGCCTACAAAGTTTGAGTTCGAAAAGAAAGTTTCTATACCATTAGGAAGAATCACCTGCATGACATTAACTGACGATAATATATTGCTTCTTTGTAACGATATGACAAGCGAAAACAACATATCAGCATGGACAGAAACGGGACAGCATTTGAAATCCTATACTTGCTCTAAAGGAAGAGTATTCGGCATAACTATCATCTCGGGAACTGATGAAGCAGTAGCCACATTGCCTGATAACGAATTACTTCAGTTCATTAATTTAACTAGCTTCACCGGAGGCAAACAAATTGAGGTACCTGGTGTTCGCCCGTACGGTGTGGCAGTTGTAAAGAATAATGTGCTTGTCGGTTGCGGTGATGGAAAATTTCTTTCATCGAGCTCAATAGTGGAGAGTGTCATCAAACTTTGAATGTTGGAAGTGGTATTATATCGTCACTTATTCCCGTTGTGGATGATAAAGATGAACTGTTATATTACTGCGAACATACTGGTGGAAACTTAGTAAGCTGTATAAAATTCGACGGAACACGCATTTTCTCCTGTGTTTTGAAAGAACCAGTAGCTTTAGCATTAGATTGTAAGGAAAACCTTTATGTGATAGAAATAGATTCTGAAGATTTACATCGCCTTTCATCAAATGGTAAAGTAGATGATATACTTTTAAAGAAATCCGACGGATTAGATCTTCCCTTCGCCATTGTATTCAACAAGACCTACAGAAAAATGTATGTTTCAAATGTTGATTTAGAGAGCAATGTTATGATATTCAATTGTAAATGAACGTTTAAATACACAAAACAATGTTGGATTTCATTTCTTGTATAATATTTTAATATTCTCGAAAATCGTGTATTCTATGTATTAAAAAAAAACAGTTTTTGGCCAAAGGTTTGGTCTATTTTTTGGGACTAAAGATTTTCGATTATCCCCTTGGTATCTTTTCTTTTTTAATATAGAATTTTATCCATTTAGAGCGTACCTGAATTTGTTTTTACTACATACATCATTGAAGTGTATCTGTCATAAGTCAGAAACATAGAAACAGAGAAAACAATAAGATAATTAGTTTCCGATGCGCAATCCATTCAAAACAGCACGCTAACATTTTCCTTTTCAATGTTTTTACTCCATATGCATTGTAGAAGATCACGAATCAGCGCAGCGTTAAAATATAAGATTCAACAGGATGTTGGATCATAAGTGTTCATTGCATAAGTAGTTTTAGTATGCACATTCATGACGAGATGAATATGAACCCGATTTGTACTAGACCGACATGCTGATCCCATTTCTTTAAAGTGCTAGTTCACAAGGTAAAAAGTAAAATAACATTTATACCGAACTCCAAGGAAAATTCAAAACGGAAAGTCCTTTATCAAATGGCAAAATCAAAAGCTCAAACACATCAAATCAATGGAAAACAACTGTCATATTCCTGACTTGGTACAGGCAATTCCTTATGGAGAACAAGAAACAGTACGCAGGATGACATGTCATCCTACTGGGACACATTATTCTGACTCCGGACTGATCATTTTTTGCTCTTGCTCCTAAATATCGCGTGCTTAGCAGAGGAGCTCCCAATGTTTGATTTGAACCAGCCGAGAATCGAATCAAAGAACTTCAGTAGTCGAGGCGAGCAGGTTACCACAAGGCCACCGAGACGGTTATGAATATTGAAAATACACGTACATGTATATGTATATTCAAACCATTTGAAAAAAAAATATGTGGTCATAAGACACCGTGCTCCCTCACATTATCACATCTGTATGTTAAGTAAACCACTGAATCCGGGTAAAACCCTTATTTGGTTTATGATTTCATAAAGTTTTAATTTTGAACGGGACGGATGAATGAACGGATGCACAAGCTAAACAATATAACATCTCTTTGATATCATAAGTTGGTCATGAAAATAAAAGTATCGTACTTCACAAAATTGCAATCAAATATTCCATGTCCGTTTTTCAGACGTATTTGTATAAGCTGAACGATACACATATCATAAAAACATCAAAAAAAGCATTGATGTTGAATTACGTATCTTCATAGAACCCATGCAGCTTTATAATTAAAAACAAGAAGTAGAAATAAAGTGTAACCATTTGTTTTCTTGAAGATGCATCCTAATAAGTTCCATCTCATAAATTTCTACAGAAAGATGATAAAGTTCTATCAGATACAGATACATCAGTGATCTGAATTTCTCCCTCTGACAAAAGTATCTTGAAATAAATGAAAAAGAAGTTAGTCGTGTACACCTTTAACTTTCTGGCCTGTTTGAAACCCTGCTTCAACCTTATAACTTATAAATCAAAAATTAGAATATCATCTCGCTTCAGATTTCATTATTTTATTCTTTCAAACTTAATTTTGATTTTAGTTGTTTTAAAATTCATCCTTTGAGAACTAAATATATGGGTCAAGTGAAATGACCAAGTAATGATCGGTGCGTTTGATTACCAGTAACTGGATTAATTATTCCCTTAAAAGGTTGTTGTCAATAAAATCATCCAGATTTTAATAACAAAATATGTACAGATTTGAAATAGCAGATTGAGTTGATTTTTGAACATCTATTCCAACAAATTATGTGTATTCAACGAGCAAAAATATCATGCAGTCTATCCTCCCCTCCGTCATGTTTCAGTGCAATCGGCCGAGATACGTTCAGATAGGCTGGTTATGTCGAGTTATGTCATTTTATTGAAATCTCTAGTTAAACCTAAACATAGAAAAGAATGTCCAACTTTTATGTTTTCGGTAAAATAGATACAATATAACAAATTTTGCAGAAAATAATATTTTGACGGTATATAAGTCAGATAATGAACAATATCGATTTTGTTTGAAAATCACATTATATTGACTGCTTGATTAAGGAATTAGGTGGTGACAATATATTTGGAATCCCAAAATATACTCCCACGACATTTACAAGGAGGAAATCCTGATTAATGAAGAAAGGTTTTATAGTCCTTTGAATGTCAACCAAAGATGAATAACTTTATCTTCCTTCGCTCTACTGGATACCCCAATAACATAAGTGTCCTTACAAACAACTAACTGCTATGTCTGTAAAAACTGCGCGAAACCACTTAAAAATAATCAACGTTTATCTTATTAGGAATCAAACTCGGTCTTCTGAGTAACTGTGAAGCTAAGTACTATAGAGGTGGTGTGAATCAGATACGAACATTAGAAGATTCAAACAATATGTCAGTGTACACACAATCAAAGTCCTTCTCTTCGTGCAATAGTATAAAATCTGACTTCTCTACTCTTCGCATTAGTATTCCTCATTCTAAACCTTAAGACATATTGAAAGAATAGGCCAAACTGTTTTCCTATAAAAAAGAATGGGCAACCCAGATAAATTCTATCTTGTTTTAAGAAAATGATAGTTTGTAATATACTACTCGAAGTCAAGCAGAAAATTCACGGAAACTAACATCATAAAAATACTCGATTTTATTTTGACAACATATTTGTTACGTTCGGAGAACGTATTTTGCAACAATCGGGAACAAATTGTACCCCTCTGCTTGCTAACTTGTTTCATTATTTTGATTAAACAGACCTCGTACAGAAGCACCTCAAAAACTAAAAGAAACAATTTCCTTTATATAGATGGTGTCTTTTTACTAAATAATTCAATGTTAGGTGATAATGTTTACTTTATCTATCCCAATAAACTTGAAATAAAGGATACCACAGATAAGTCAGCCTCATATATTGACTTACGTCTAGAATTTTACATTGAAGGTCGGTTGAGAACTAAACTTAGCGACAAAAGAGATAATCTTCATTTCTTTTTAGCAACAATCGGCCAGCAGAAGCGCCTGCATATTAAATATACATTTCCCACTTAAAACGGGCTTGCGTTTCCTGTCATGATTTCCGTGATAGAGCGTTACTGCTTATGAGTAAGCGATTGAAACCGGCGAAAGACACAAAGGGACATTCAAACTCATAAGTCGAAAATAAACTGACAAATCTATGGCTTAAAATGAAAAGACCAACGGACAAACAACAGTACACAAAACACATAAGAAAACTAAAGACTGAACAACAAGAACCCCACCAAAAACTGGGGGTGATCTCAGATGCTCCGGAAGGGTAATCATATCCAAGTGATAAAGTTGCACTCATCCTTTCGAATCTTTTACGTTCGCCATCAAGAGTTGGTTGACCGGTATGGAATATCTTGGTCGCAGATGACCACGACTATGTTCCGATTGTCAAAACAACAATCTCCTTCCCTTTTTTTATCTATTGTGACACCACCAATGAGACTTATCACTGGATGTGTACTTACAATGAGGAACATGACGGTTACCACTTGTTTTTGTAAGTTTTGCTTACTCTTCCCAAGTTTTGATGTGCATAGTGTTGCTAAGTCTGTAGTATTAATGTTTTGCTTGTAGGTTTGTTTGTCTTTTAATCGTCTTTCTTTTTTACCATGATATTGTCAGTTTTCAATCGTCTTGTGAGTTTTGAATGTCCCCTTGGTTTCTTTAGCCTATTGTTTTCTAAATGATATTAAAACCCGATATGTATTCATAAGACATTAAGCCTCTCTTGCACTCCAAATTTTAATTTCATCTGACTACAACTACATTGTTTACTACCTCAAACCTAAATTTATCTTAATAGGGACTATCGATCGGACGGACCGACGCACAGACCGAAAAACATTATGGCATTGTTATCGTAGGCGGGTTGTGAAACAACTTTTTTAACATTTTCCCGAAAGTAAAATTATATTTAGAAAAGGAAGCTTCATTTGAATTTACTATCTAATATTCATAACATAAATTTGATGGATTGATTGTTGGTTGCTTAACGTCCAATTTAATTTTGTTTGCCAGTTCAATGAGCAAAACAACAGTGAATCTCAAATTAAATGGGTATTTGTTGATTGTGTAATCTGAAAGACTTTAACGACACCAAATAATACTGGTTGGCTGAGCCATAAATGCAGCACACATTTAATACTGTTATGAAAATGACATTCCAGATAAAATGTTACATGGTAATGTGCTTTCAAACTCACTTATAATAAATCATATATCTTATTCAACTGTTCAGCTATTTCAATTTATTCTTCAGTGGCGTAGCTAGGCGGAAGCTTGAAGCCAAGGCTTCAACATCGTTTTGTCAAGAAAGAAAAAAACATAATAAGAAAAATAAAATAAAAAGGAGCTAGACGGATGAGAGAGAGTGAAAGGGAAGACAAATGTGCGTTTAAATAAAAAAAGTTGTTGTAGTCAACGAGTCGATATCACTTCTCAGACTCCCGGCGTTCGTTCCCATCACCTGCGCATTATTTCCCCTCTTTTTATAGCAGACGAATATTTTGTATGCGGGGTGTTCTGTTAGTTACAATGCAACGCAGAATTAACATTGCCAGTGACCAATGGCACCGCTGAACAGGTTAAACACATCTGCGTTCTACGATGACAACCGAACTACTTTCGGGGCTATGTATCCTTCACGCATACAAGGAGACGCCCATTGATAAAGAAATTGACTGTTTTGCAGATGTTTTGCAAAGATGACAGGATGCTTGCTTTTTGTCGAGCCTGCGACTTTTATCGCAAAAGTGAGACAATATAGCAATCCTACATTCCGTCGTCGGGGGCGGCGGCCATAAATATTCATTATGTGGTTAAAGTTTTTGAAATTTTAATAACTTTCTTAAACTATCCTGGATTTCTATCAAACTTGGACAGAAGCATATTTATCATAATAAGATAGTATCCAGAAGTAAATTTTGTAAAAAAGAAATCCTTTTTATCCGTATTTTACTTATAAATGGACTTAGTTTGTTTGCCTGTTAACATTACATTCACTCTGTTGTTAAAGTTTTTTTAAATTTTAATAAATTTCTTAAACTATCCTGGAATTTTACCAAACATGACAGAAGCTTCATATAACCAAAAGATAGAATCTAGAGAAAAAATATTTTTTTCCACATTGAGTCTGTGACTAACAGCAAAAGGAGGGCACATGCGAGACACTGGGTTCCGCAGAACCCTTACGAATTTTTTGTTTAAAGTCACTGGTGTCAGAGACGCTGACTCTTTTAATAATTCATATCCACACATATTGTTTCGACTGGATGTATCTACAACGTAAAATGTTCCTCGAACAACTACCATACTGAGTTTGTATTTTGAAATAAACAAGATTTTTTTATTTATTCACTGACAAACTTTGCAGGAAATTTTGAATCGTGTATAATGTTGTATCATAAATATTGCTCAGCTTTTGCACGATGTTTCCTTAATACAGCCAAAGGCAATGATGAGCCATCACCTTCGTTTATTTTCATTTAGTTGACCTCGAAAGTTGTATTCCGCTGCCCATCAATATTAATAGAATAAGATGTGGTAATGATTGCCAATGAGACAGCTCTTCACAAGAGACCAAAATGACACAGAAATTAACAACTATAGATCACCGTACGGCCTTCGACAATGAGTAAACATCATAAAAGAAGCATTCAATTTTTATGCTACAATTATGAAATAAAGTCTTATACCAAACTTTTCGTTTGTTTTTCAATGCATTATTTTAACATTGTCATGGATAGCACGTGTAGTCATAGCTGGTGTATTTTTTATGGAAGTAAAATATGAAACTGGAGTGCCTCACAATTATTGTCGGCCAATCAAAATTACGGATTCTAACGAAATGTACATGTAATGTAATTATTGAAATGTATCTTTGTCATAAACCTTAAGCATTATAGAGAAAGGCAATGAAAAAGTACAAAATTTCTTTTTAAATTTCGGTTGCACCATCAGTATGGAAAAAGACGAGAAAAATTTAAAAGAAAAAAAGAGTTTGATGAAAAAACAGATAGGAGCCGCCGTCGTTATGATAATAGTGATATTTACAACTGGTTTTTATTACAGTCCAATCAACGTCAAAGGTGTTAAAACTCCCGTTGATCGGTTGGTATTCACTATCCGTTGTCTCTTCGTGTCATCTTTCTCTATTGTATTCGCAATTCGTTCTGTATTTTTAGTCAGAAAAAGTACTAACGCAATAGATCCCGTGAATGGAGGAGGAGAAACTTTGGTGGAAGTGCCAAACAGGATATTACGCAATACAGTGGAACAGTTCTTTCTCCATATGATCGCACTACTCACTCTGTCGTCTTTTCTTGACGAGGTATCAATGAAAGTCATTCCAATACTGACATTTGTTTTCATTCTTGGAAGAACTTTGTTTTATTTTGGATACACATATTCTCCACTGAATAGAGCGTTAGGATTCGCTAGTACATTACTTCCAACAATAGCAACTTATGCATACTGTTCTTTTTGTATATTGAAGTCGCTTGTGACGTAATACTTACCGCACTTTCTGAATCAACTAAATATGCAAGATGTAGAAAAGCAACCAGATTAAAACATTGTTGTGACGTCATTCTATTGTTGTACCCGTTCTTTATTTCAGTGATTGGACTATCATTTACCTGTAAGAAATCATTATGTGTTACCTTTAACTGTCCAATATTTTTAAGAATAAACCTCCTCTTTCTTAAAAATATTGGACAGCTGAAGGTAACATAATTGATTCTTACAGGTAAACATTTTATTAATTTAAAGTCACCTTCCAATACAATATTTTGTCACTCATCAAGACAGTTTCTTGAGAAAAAAAATTCAAATTGATTTTACACTGCCAATACTTATTTCACAGCCAATTTTCTCATGGTTTTGGTTATCTCCTTTAGCACCAAATTGGTTGATAATGCTCGTTGTAAGTTTTGTTTTGTTGCTTTTAGGTATTTCTTTTGCAAAGATTTATTCTCGTCCGTCTTTGAATATAAAATCGACATATGGTGTTGCTCTCATTTTTCCTAACATCATTTTCAGCTACAATTAAAATGAAAAAATAAAATAAAGTAATGCTTCTATTGCTTGATAGGTACAATACAAGGACCACAAGTAAAATAATTGTATTATCATAATCAAGAGAAAAACGTTCATCTGAAGTAAATGTTTTACCAAGTGTTGATGTGCAAGCCACATATTGTTCCTTGGACAAAATAACTAATCAAGAATTTGATAAACAACCCAAACTTCACCCTGTGTACAAAGGGCAAATTGAGAACTTGATTCATAAAATAGGGGACTACAATAGTTTTATAATTTTTCATATGTCGGCGTTGATTAACAAGTTTTTAAATCGGATATAATTGCTTGTAAAGGAATATCATGTGCAAAACTTCGCTTGATAACGACGATGAATATGGGAAGCTGAATAAAGAAACACGTAACAACAGGTTATCTGTTAAACAAATCAATCATGTGTCTGATTCGCACTTTGTTCGTAGTTGATCATTTTATTTTAAAACCGATGTAATTTTTTTTAGAATTAAATAAACGTAGGTGCTAGATTTAATTACATGTATGTTAAATAAGTTTAAGACAGTTTGTGATTGTGTTATATAAATTTGAACATAAAACCCTTTCCTGCATTGAATTGATTGAAAAGGGGATTAATAAAAGTATTTTTACTATATATAACATCAAAATACGAATTACATTTGTTTCTTTCCAATGTACTTTCCAAACAGTTTAAGACACTTCACTTTAGTTTAGATCTCAGAGGTATAATTGATTGAATGCAATAATTATACATTAAGCACATAAACAAAGATATGTATACCTATAATGCTTTGTTTTGAAAGAAAAAAAGAAAGCGTTATTTGCAAAGGGAATCGAGAGACAAAACTATGTTTACGGTTACATGAAAAAAAAACATAAGGGACATTGATACGCAAATAAACGAAAAAAAGGGCGACACGACCTTGCAGAAAAAAACAGAAAGGGGGGATATTCAGATGGTACCGTTTGGGTTAGACAATAACCGTCTCTTGCAAGACAACCACCGAGTCGAGATAAATTTTGGTGAACGAGGAAGGAAAGAGGGGGGCCTGCGTCATACTGTCATACGGGAAAATTGTGAATAAATATATTTTTTCATGTATAGTAGGTGAATAGTTCTGATCAATTTATTGATCTCCGGAAATTTCATGGCGATGAATTTAGATATTATAACTATATAAATTCATTTTTAGAAATAAAAGATATAATATTTGGATCATAATTCTCTTAAAATTCATTGAAATAATATAAGATGGGAAAATTCCGATGAACAACAAAAGAATTTAAATTTATTGCACGTTTGTTATCTCTTCATATGTGTTCATTCGTTATAATTTATAGTGTTGTATTTGAAATACAATCGAATGCAGTGCACTCGATATGGTTGAACCTTTTTCTTCAACGAGAACCTTGGGCGTGTTTTTTTGTTCTTCGGTAGGGAGCCAGAAGAGGTCCATTTCTGGCATTGGGAAGATCTTCTGTCTCTCTTCTACCTCTTCCTTTTAAATAGGTAGTTTAGACGGCAGAGGCACATAACAAACATGGCGTCGTTTAGTCTAAATGACACTAATAAATTTATAAATGCAGATATAATAGAATGTGAGCTGAGTGATACACGTTTTATGGAATGGAAGCCTTAGTAGGACATCTCTGTAGGGACAATAAGCTGGATAGATATAAGAGCTACACGGACAATAACAGTAAGGGGACGACTATTTGATATTCTGGGGAGGGGAAGGGGCAGGAGGATTTTTTGCGGATTTATTATTCATTTCAATCTGTCGCTAAACATGCCTATTTTTTCAGCTCTTACCAGGCCATCAAATTATATTCATGGAAATTCACCCCCCCCCTTTTCCAAAAAAATATTAATGGTTTTACGCTTATCTAAAACGAGTTTAAATTGATTGATTGTTGGTTGCTTATTTTTAACGTCCAATGTCAAATATTGCATGCATGTTCAGGAAAACACCAGTTTAAAAGTCAGATATAGAATATAAAAAAAGGCGATGTGGTGTGATTGCCAATGAGGCAACTATCCATCAGAGTTCAAATGAAGTGGATCTACGCAAATATAGGCTACTGTACGGCTTTCATCAATGACAAAACCCATACCGTATAGTCGGCTATAAAGGACCCGACATGACAAAGTTGAAACAATTCAAACGAAAAACTAACGGCCTAATAATATATAAAAAAACAATTTACAAAAATCAAATATGAGTCGACAGACATGAACCAACGACAACCACTGAACTACAGGCTCCTGACTTTGGACAGACACATAAAGAATATGGCAGGGTTAAACATGTTTGTGAGCGCTCAAATCTTCCTTAAACTGGGACAGTGGTGTAACAGTACAACAAAAGAACAAACTGTAAAAATTAGTTGCAATTGGATTAATAACATAAACGGTACCAATTTTTCTGCACCAGATTCGCATTAACTCAAAAGATAGATACGAGACACAACAAAACAACTCACATTAAGACAACAAACACAATTACGCACCGAAATAAGAGTATTTGCAGTTACTGAAAGCTTGTTCAAAGCCAATTAAAACTAACAAATAAATCATGTCCTTCGAGACTAAAGTATCAATCAGTTACTGTACACAACCAACGGATTTAGTCATAAACAGTCTTAGAAACGCATGACCTTGTATTCCTTGTTAACATATACAATTAGAGTTCTCGAAAAGTGGTGGTCCGAAGGTTTTGACCACCAAAGTTTTGCAAGGACCGACACGATTTTGGTATTTTGCAGTAGAAACAATAGTTAGGTCCAGCAGATCTTCTTCAAGGACCACCAGGGAAAAACGATTTTGAAAACTCTGCCGGGATATTTTTATATTCAAAAATAATCCAGTTTTGTTACTTTAAAATTTTGATATACAAGATGTCCTTTTAGATCATATAGCATACAAATATTGACAAATTATCATACAGGTTAAGATTATTCCTGGAAATAAAATGGTTGGAGCTTTAAACCAGGTTTGTATAGCTAATTTAAGTTAGGAAAGGATAAAGAAAATATGCCATGAACACAGCTATATCTTCCAACTAATTTTCTTTATTTTACGCTTATTACATAATTACATCAATACAGAAAACAGAGCACACTATTACAGGATTAACAGCCATGTTTACCGAATGAATTGACATAACTAAATTTGATAATTAATCATCCCAAACTTCATTTATGTCATCCAACATAAAACATTCTGCTAATTTTGACCGTAAGTTGAATTTGTGTTATATTGCTTTTGCTACAGAATATCTCCAGAAGAGGTCCAGGTTCATATTTTCAGACTCATCACCAGAAGACAATCTGGAGATGTGCAGAAGAGACCAATAAAACACACCCTGTCTTCACATGTTTTGTTTTTTTTTCTCATTCACCTAATAAGAAATAAAACCCCAGAAGAAATAAGGAAGTAATAGAAGAGGACTACATTTAAAAATATATATATATAAAACTTGCCATTATTAGCTGCTATAACTATATCCTCTTCGTTGTCCGCACTGAAATCGAATATATCTGAATACACATTTGATTTTAATCCAAAGTTTGAAACAACACAATCACTAATTACGACATCACTTTCTTCGTTTTTGCATTAAGAATATACTTTCATCGTCTTTATCCATTTTAAGACACCAAACGCATGTGAAGGTATTCACGGAAAATAAGTAGTCCTAGCGCACGCAAAAGCATGATACGCATACACTGTGTCTTCATGTACATGTAGTAATACATGTTGTTTACCTTCAACTGTACTTTATTTTTGTCTATTGTTTAAGTTGGGCTAAGGGGCCAACATGTAGGATAATGTAAATAAAATTTATCCACAAATCAATTTACACACTTGATGAAAATAAATCTTAACAAAAGTTTGTATTTGTTTGCTTTTTTCACCTTTTTTGACAATGTTAAACGGCCTCAGACCTGTTCAATATTTTACAGAATGGACAGTTAACGGCTTATATCCTTTACTTGACTATGTTTGGAAAATAGGTTTACATTACCTATTTCAGGTAAGTGAAACGAAAACTTTCCTTTTTAAATATTGTGGTCTCTAGCATTATTATTATTAAAACAAATGCTTTTTAATAATACACACAAAAGATACCAGCCACACCAATAACAATCACCCGACAGCTTCAGAAAATAGAAGTACAAAAAGACAAGGAAGAACATAATGATTGTCTTAATCACGTGACTTGGTGCACACAATGTGATAAGGCTTAACCAATTTTACATGCAAAACCTTACCCTTAATTTCTAGACCAGATGTCGTAAAACTTGCACAATCCAGCTACCAACAGGATCACTACTGAATTGATGTTTGTTTGTTTGTTTGTTTGTTCTTAGTGCCACTTTCTGCCACCTTTGTTATATTATGGCGACCAATTTTATTGGTAGAGGAAGCTGGCATACCAGGATAGGTTACATTGTCCTTTGGCAAAAACTGGGAATACGTGTCAATTAAGATCGGAATAGAGCTCACCACGACAATACTTGGTTCGAACTCACAGCCTTAGAGTTGACATGCTAGCGATTACTAAGATGAAGTACTTTGATCATTTTCATCGAGTCTCCAACCCACTAAATTGAATAAGGAAACATAAGACGACAGTAAAGTCAGTATGTATGTCTTTCGTTGCAAAACCGTTGAACCTTTTTCCATTATATAAAAGTAGTTGCTGTTTTGTACCAAGATGGCAAGATGAATCAAACTTTTGAATGAAAACTTCAAAATATCAAAGAAATGTCAGCATAAATAACACTATTTTAGAAATAATTTCGTACATAATTTCCTTAAATAAATTTTAGGCACTTAATTTTAAACAATTCTCGGGACTTGACGTTTATTGTGTGTCCAGTGTATTTTAAATGCAGGTGGAAATAACAGATGATTTCAATACTTTACATGAATATACTTATGCGAAATACCAACTCTACATGTGGAAAAGAATATTAAGGCACGAGGAAAATGGACCAACAAATTTAAATGCTCTTAATTTTAAATCGAGTTTTAATTTCCTGCGCAAGCAGAGACGCTTCACAATATCACGGTTTTTTTCTACTACGACAAAGCATTTAGACCATAAATAGGAAAAAAAGTAAACCAAAGCAAATGCACACTTATTTTACAATATAAAAATAAAACGATATGAAGTAATCATGTGACAATATACAGAGGAAAAGAAACAAAACTGGAAGATGAGAATCCTGAAGAGGGTGTCTTCACTTCTGTTTTCTTTAATTCAACTGTTTCTCTATTCTTTTATATTCTGTCCACTATTCTCTGTTTTGTTCATTTTAGAAGCCTAATATTCCTATGCTCATCACTTGGCGTCCGTCGTTCGTCCGTTAACTTCTACTAAATCATCATTTGAGTATTTTGTTTCAAAAGGTCTCCAATTATCCAGCTAAAAATAAAATATAGGGTAAAATGCAAGTTTTGTCTATTATCTTGAAAACCGCTTTATATAGATACAGGAAATCTGACAAGTACAGAATTGCAATAGAAAGAGCAAAAGAATGACAATTATTATACTTCATGTCAAAATGCCAGATTTTGATTGGTTAATACGAGGGAGACAATTTACTTTGTTATGCTTCATGTAAAAATGCCATATTTTGATTGGTTAATACGAGGGAGACAATTTACTCTATACCATGGCAAATACTCCTACCCTTCACGGAGACGCTTGCCCAAGTGTGCGCTTTAATAAATACGGATGATTGTTATGTACAAGACGAAATAGTTTATTACTTTGAATTTGAAATTTAATAGACAGTTATAACAGAACATTCAGTATAATAAATTAAATAACACATATCTGAGAGGGTGATAGAGCAGATTGGTACCCCTCGAAAAGACATTGTCAATCTTGGCTTCGCCTCAGATGACAATCTTTTCTCGGGGTAACATTTTAAGCAAGGTTTCAAATGCACTGAATCAACTTTATATTTTCATGTAAAACTTTTCCGTGTTAAACTGTTTAGTAGACTACAAGGCATTGTAGTAGGGTGCTCAGTCAACGAATTTGATCGATTTGGGTTAACGGAATAACACACGGCTGTATTTGATATCATTGGAAAGAGAAGAACAAGCCTCATCGAAATATTGATGTCGTCGTTGTCGACAGCGGTCACGATTTTCTTAAATTTGGGTCAAAGGTCAAAACTAAAATTTGAAGGAAAACGCAGAGTCACGTTTAGACAGCTGGCCGCCCCTACATATATGCGTTTATAGAAAAATAAATTAGAATAATTCAAAGGATTATAACTATAGTTTCTATATTTAGGACTAATTTGATATTTATGTTGCCAAATATGGTTCGAGATAAACATTTGTACTTGTAGGTTGCACATTTACAATTTTCATTCTGATATTAAATAACAGTGACCTTGACCTATTAAAATTTCCAAATTCAGAATTTTTTACATAAGATTCGATACTAGTGATCTCTAGAGATGCTTTTCAGATATTAACATTTTAAAGTTGCCTTCCCAAAATGTTATTTTTCCGTCTTTTGATAGGAGGCGTTCGTAATGATTTTCTCGGTAAATATCAAATTTTATTTTGGTAGGTGTGGAAGCACATACAATTGTACTTAGTTCCAAAACTGGTGTAATATTAACGCAGAATGGATTGAATTAGCAGGTCTGAGTATATCTTTGCTTTATAGAAATAAGAAAGTCTGCAAACGGTGAAAAAGGGAGGTTTCTATTAAAGTATATATGAAAACAAAATGACAATTAGAAACAGGTTAATCACTACATCTTACACACTTATATGCCTTATTGAGCATAAATTGGTCTACAATTGACATGAAGTCAAAGATTATCTACAAAAAGAGGGTTGTAAACAACATCAATCTAATTAAAATATAGATCTCTGATTTCGATATCCTCATATAAGCTTATATATACGAGCAAGCGAGTTAACATAGATCAGAATTTTAATCAGATTGAAACGACATAGAAAAATTGCCGAAGCTAGCAGTAGCTATTACGTTTCATTATCTACTGTTTAGTAGAAAGCCCACCGACCAGGTTTAGGTAAGAGAGCTAATTTCAGTTGTTCTTTTTTTAAATCGCATTAGAAGCAAGTCGCAGAATGCGAGGCATACAGCATACAATCTGATGGTGGCGGCGGCAACACTGTAAACTATTTGTATATATTTATATTTCAGAGGGTAGATGGATACTTTGTATATAGATCCATTGTGTTACAAAGTTCCCCGTCTGTCATAATTTATAATCATTGTCCTTGACCTCATTTTCATGGTTTAGTGACTGCTAAAAAACTGTATAGCTTTTATCGTCATGTGAATGTCTCACTTGAAAGTTTGAATGTCCCTTTGGTATCCTTCGCATCTAGGATAACTATATTAGGTTACTAATATATGGTATCCTTGCAAGGTCTTCATGTCGGTCATACATGGTTCACCTGACCTCGACCTCATTTCATGGATCAGTGAACAAGGTTAAGTTTCAGTGGTCAAGTCCTTATCTCAGATGCTATAAGTAGTGGGTCAAATATATTTGGTGTATGGGATGTTGCAAAGTGTACATGTCTTATGTCAGAGTTCATCTGACCTCACCTCATTTACATGGAAAATTGATAAATAAATGTTAATTTTATGTAATACTTGTATAATATAAAAATAAGGAGATGTGGAAGTAAGCAGTTATAGGCAACCGTACGACCTTCAACAATGAGAAAAACACATACCGTATGGTCGGCTATAAAAGGCCCGGATATAAATAATTGAAACAATTCATTTGAGAAAACCAACGGCCTAATTTATAACGAAACAATTTACCCAAAAAAATCAGACATGAACCAACGAAAACCACTCAAATACCGGCTCGATCGTGAATTGGGACAGGCATAAAAAGAATTTATAATCCTTTTCTCTAAGAATTTCGACACAATTCAGTCAGTTAGTAAAACATGCTGTACCAGTAGAATCCTAGTTTTACGGTAATTATGTTTATGATCATACTTTTCTCAAACTATTAATTGATGACGTCCTTTCATTAGCTTTCAGTAAGGGACGACCATTTGATTTCGAAAGGAGGGAAGGAGGAGGATTTTGAAAATAAATAATTTGGCCTGGTATGAACTGAAAATAAATGACTTTGCACAAGACCGGATGAAAATGAATACTCTGCAACATGAAATACAGGAAAGTTGAGGATATAAATGTGTACAAAAGTCAAAGCCGCGGAAAAAAATAAGTATGCGTAGCAACAAATGAAAAAAAAGTCAATCCGGAAAAACAATTCCTGCTGCCAGCTTCGCACATATAGGTCATTGGCTTCAGCATGTTCAGTGGTTTGCTCGGACAAACCTATTGCCAATTCAGATTTGAAATTATTGCAGTTGTGTCTGCTGGTGTATAATTTAAAGCACGAACGGTGATACATTTTGTTGTCGTTCACACCGAGGGGATTTAGGTCGAAAACAGCATGCAAGACCATAACATAGGCTTGATGTGCCATATTCCGGTGTGAAACGCAACCAACCGATTTGATTTTTATACTACAATCATAACAAAAATATCTATTCAATAAAAAGTTAAATCAACAACACAACAAGCAAAATGAGAAATGTATTGAATGACCACTGTCCTTGTTAATGACCTAATAGTGTAAGCAACAAAATGATGAATATCACGGGATAAACCGTGTTTAATCAATGTCAAAATGTTGACTTAATTTGTGTTTTCATTGTTAATTTCTTCAAAACTACTTTTATTTCACACATGAAATTTGGCACACATGCACCGTGTCTTATTGCTTTCATCAGAGTAAAAATATCGTGATGATACACGTTATAATTTTGCTTTCGATGAAAATGTGGTAAATTTCGGGTAACAGTTTAGTCTTAATAAAATGCTGAAATAATTATACTAAACTCACTTAAATACTTTCCGCTTTTGTTAAATGATATATTTAATGTATAAACTTTATTATAAGTACTATTTAAATCGCCAACAAAGAGCGTAATAATTTTATTTTTCATGTTAAAGATTCCACGTACAATACGGTATCTGGGGATACCCTGTAAAAACACGAAATTTAGAAAATCGTGACCATGGTAACTTACGAAGACAATCATGATTGTAAAATAGAATGATTTTCCTATAATTTGCAAAAAAAATTAGCCGTGTGTTATCCGTTAACTTAAACTCGTTAACTAGAGGACTTTTTGGACATTGGACACCCTACTATTGCTCTATTTAATAATACTAGTGCATACCAATCTGCTGACGTGTTATATTGTTTGTTATGAATACAAAATGTTATGAACCCAAGGAATATTATACAATACACTGTCGTATATACAGCAATAGATGGATTGTCTATAGAACTTCTAACTTTGAGAATAGTAAAACAAAATTACCAATTAATTTGAGTCACATTTTATAGATTGTTGAATTACGCGTTTTTTTAAACTACAGTGAGCTCGATTAGTTGCTTTACAAAGCTGTGATTGCCTTTTCGTTAATTTCTGAACAAAATATCGACAGGAACTCTACACATCTTGCACAAAATTCTTAATTCATCTGCGTCATAGCAATAAATCAAAAAACTTAAAATATAAATGGGACATGTAATTAGTCAGTTTTTCCCAAAACACTAATTATGTTCATGTTTATCACTTCCTTATTTTGCTTTTTGTTCATTGCGTAACTTTGAAATTTCAATTTTCTTGTAGGAGAATGACAGCCATATGATGAGGGTCTGGGTGGGGTTTACAGAACAGAGAATAATGTGCAAACAGTCCAGAATAAAGGGAAAAATAGAGAATAATTTTGGGGTGCTAATATATAAAGAATAGAGAATAATGGGGTGTTAATATATAAAGAATAGAGAATAATGGGGTGTTAATATATAAAGAACAGAGAATGAGCAAATTGAATAAACAATAGAAAATGGTCTAAAATATTAAAGAATAAAAAAAAAAGAATAAAGAAATGGGGAAAGGGGGGCATCCAGACCCTCATACATGTATATAGGATTGTTTGATTAATGTGCAGTTTCAAATACTTTCTTCATAAAAGGTCAACATCCCAATATTGTGGTGAATCCAAAGGGTTGATTAGGGTAGAGAAATATGGTCACCTAGTACTCTTTCCTCTGGCAGTAATCTAAAAAAAAAGTATGAATAAGCAGCCACGCCCAGTCAGACTGAGTTAGTTTAACTACGAAGCTCTGTAGGTAGAGAAAGGGCTAGGCTCTATTAAAGTCAAAGAATCATGGCATCCTGTCTAGTGGGGCCGAAGATGACCTGGCTATTCAATTCCAATCAATTTTTAATACTCTCTTTTGTCAGTGGCAGTCCAAATATTCTGCCTTTTATCCCAGTAGATCAAATTTGTAGAACATTTCATTTGGATTTTCATTTTCTCGTCCACATGAAATACTTGCCACATGGCGTAACAATCTTAGTCAACCAATCTACACGCCAATAAACGCTAAAAACACCTCAGATATGAACACGCTTTTGTGTGTAGAAAACGATATCATGGTCATATTAATTTGATTATATTAATTTACCGGATAAGTTTTCTTGGTTATTATGTATTTTATTCCTTACATGAGTAATTTTTCATCGTGCATCAAATGTAGCATTTCATATTGAGATTTATCTTTTACTATAATTTGTGTATTAGTTTGTGCCATTTTATATGTCAGATCACGTCAAATAAATAAATCAATTCAATTAATCAACCTATATACTTCAGTTTTAAATCCAATATTTATGACCGTATTTGTTTCAAAGTGTACATTTTATTATTCAACGCAACACGTGTCACTCATTTGAATTGCATTATAATCTTTGATATATATTAATAAACTGCATTTATAACATTCTAAACTAAAAATATAATTCTGCTGGTGGTGAAAAGTTTTACATCAAGTATTCAAAACTATGTCGTATAATTCCAAACACTTCGTTGTGTTAGGTTGGAAAACTATTCATTTGGATTTTTTCCTTGTCCACATAAAATACTTGCCACTTCGCATAAAGCATCTAAATCAACCAATCTACATGCAACTAAACGCTAGAAAACATCTTAGATATTGTCACGGTATTTATATGTAGTAAACGATATCATGGTCATATTGATTTAATTATATTAATTTACCGGATAAGTTTTCCTTGGATATTATGTATTTTATTCCTTTTACATGAGTAATGTTTTCATCGTGCATCAAATGTAGCATTTCATATTAAGATTTATATTTTACTACATTACGTGTATTATAGTTTGTGCCATAACGTCAAATAAATAAATCAATTCTTCAATTAATCAACCTGTATACTACAGTTTTCGATCCAATATTTATGACCGTATTTGTTTCAAAATGTACATTTTATTATTCAACGCAACATATGTCACTTCTTTGAATTGCCTTATAATCATAACTGCATTTATAACATTCTAAACTACAAATATCAGTCTGTTGGTGGTTGAAAAGTTTTACATCAAGTATTCCAAACTGTGTTGTATAATGTAAACACATCGTTGTGTTCAATTGGAAGCGCGATTAAAAATTTAAACTTCAAAGACCGTTTATTGACTACATTGTATTAGATGATTATTTAAGTTAACCTGTGTATTTGATTCATAATTACACCTTATGTAAGAATCCTGGGTTTTGATTGGTTGATAACCAGTGTATTTTCACCAATTTACTGTTATCAAATGAATATCTTTCATTTTTAACGCCGCCGGGGTATATGCAAAAGGATATGCCTTTTTACCCTCTCTGCCGTGGTATTTGCCAAAAATACTCTATCCGACTGGACGCTTGTAACGTCACGATCATCAATGCGTTTTGAACGTTAACATTTGGTGTAATTAAACAGATATAGCATGTTCTTGAGGGTATTTGCGAAAATACCAGTCTTGAGAATAATTTCCCTCGCCTTACGGCTCGTGAAATTTAACATTCTCTCGACTGGTATTTTCATAAACTCCTCCTAACATGATATATCTGTTCATAATTTATTGACATTCACCCATTTCTCTTTTATTCATAATCATTTTGTATTCGAGTTTTTCCCCGTTCTTATACATGTTTTGCTAACACAGGCAATATACTTTCTGATAACATACCTATAAAGTCCCTTTCACACATTAACTTGAGCAATGTATTTGCCGTTTCAAATTCGAGTGCAAGTTTTACATCTATGATTGTAATACAGTGTATCATACTCCAACGAAACTATGACAGTTTTGATTCATTTCAGTAAAATACTGTGTTTCAAGACCTTGTTGCAAGATTTTTCGATTTGCCTCAATCTTATATATTTTCTATTATCAGTTGATTCAGGACACTTCCTAATTTTCAGAAAGTTCTGAGGCTAAACAAAATATAGGGACATGAATGACTATAATTAGAAAAAATAAAATAAATATAGCAGACATGAGGGTCGGATATGATTTACAGAATAGAGAATAATGGACAAATTTACCGAAAATGGAAAAAAAAACAATAGAGAAAAAAGGTGATGAAAATATAAAACAGAGAATAATGTGGTGCTAGAATTTAAGGAATAGAGAATAATGGCCAAAAATATAAAGAATAGAGACAAAATGAATTCAGAAATAGACCCGCCATCCAGACCCTTATACATGTAGTACGCGATAACGCCATTCGCACTGACGAGATGTAAAGCAAACATCAATCAATCAATCAATCAATGTAGGTATAATTATTGAACATTTCATGTTTCTGCTGTTCCTTACTTTACGTAATTTTAATATGCTAAAATATTTGTCGTATGTTGATCGATGTAGTCTTTACATCTCTTTCATAACTTCCATCATTTAACGACGATGTACTGTCCACTCAAGGAGAAGAAGAATTTAGTTCGCTAGTGCATGATCGAAGATTATTTAGACAATTTGACCATTAGTAAATTCATTGTTGTCAGTTAAGTTGATTTCTAGTCTAGTAAATAGCTTGAGATATTGACGCCACGGTTAACCCTATTGGCAAACGTGGAGTTTTAATGTACTTACGACTCGCGAATGCTGATTAAAATCGTAGAAGAAACTGCCGAAGTTTGATTCAGTCTCGTTCTCATATTGATTGAAGTAATTATAAGTACATTGTATAAGGGTAAGGCTGCTGATGGATGATGGTAGGGTGGCGCTGTGATTGTATCGATCTGCAACAGCTGTCCATTTAGCTTTATAAAATATTTATAGTACAATGTTAGTAAAATGTGACAGTTGAAGATGATCTACTTGAATGTGTAATGTTTTAGTTGTTTTACAACATGTTTAATTTATTGTAATTAATCAGTCTACTGCAAAGTAATTTTGACATTTCCTTGCGGATTTTATATAACATTCAAGGTAAGGTGTTTAATATCAGTTTATGCATGTATACATGTGTTGTTATTATGATTCAGTTTACAGTTATGTTTTAAAATCGAATTCACATCCATATTTACATTTAATGAAAATTTCTATATTAAACATTTTCGCGATATTGAAAATCTTCATTGATATAGGTTTAATTAACATGCAACAACATATCATCTACATTAATTATTTCGGTGTAAAGTTGACAACTTTCATAATTCCCTCTGTGTTATGTTTTTCATTAACATTCATCAAAACTGTGTTCTTAAAAGAAAATTTATCATTTCAGATTTGATCTTTTTCTATAATACCATTCAAATTTGAAATGAAGCTGTATTCTAAGTTACCTCTTGATCCCATCGTCACGTATTATTCGCTTTTTATTTGAATGTTTTGGTGTTTGCTCAGACAGTCCCATATGACAATTTTATATTTCTAGCTTTTGAAGCGGGAGGTATGAAGTAATCAGGTAGTCCGTCCGTCCGTCCGTCCGCCCTTCCGTCCTGTTTTGTGTTAGCAACTGTTCCTTACCCACTTGAAAGAATGTTGTGAAACTTTAACAGAATCTAAAGCACAAACTGAAGTTTTGCATCTCATTTCAATTTCTTCCACCTTATGATTTTTGGGGTGACTTTGATATGATTTTACTCTCGTTTGAATAGTTTTACATTTATCATTTCAGGGCCTTTTATAGCTAACTATGCTGTATGGGTTTTGCTCATTGTTGAAGACCATACGATGACCCATAGCTGTTAACTTCTATGTTATTTGGTCTTGGTGGAGTGTTGTCTCATTGGCAATTATACCACATCTTCTTTGTTTTAAACACACTACAGTACACATATCCATCGTTTCCAAAAAATATTCAGAATATGATGAATTTTCTAAGAATCTCAATAATACAATACCATTGTACACCCTCCATAATTTTGTCTAAATTATTATTTGGGGTTTCCGTGAGCAAATAATGGACTTAGTCATTATTTTATCTTTTAGGGGTACCCATTTGTTACATAACTTACTCCTCCTAAATCCTAATCCCTTTTAATTGATTGAAACAGTCTCAGAATATAAACCATACAATATCATTGTACACCTCCTATTTCGTGGTTTGATCAAAATCATTTTGGAGTTTCCATGGCAAATTATAGACCTTGCAACTTCTTTATATAGGGACAACGTATTATTTTGAGAGCTTTGCTTAAGTTTTTTTCAAATTGTGAAGTTTATTACTTTTTAACAAAAGCATATTCATCACACTTTTATAGCACCTGTAGTTTTTCCTTTTATATTTGAAGTCTATTAATAAAAGAAGCATATGTATCACAACTTTTACAGACTCAGGGCAAATCAAAGCTGACGTATTGTGTAGACACCTGTCTATTATTGAAGACTCTATGTTGCTAACCCTCGAGATGTCTTTATGTTATTGTGTCGTTAGGTTGCTTTCTTATTTGTGTTTTCCCAACATCTTGTTTTATTCATATTGAATGTTTTGTATGTTAAGAGGATCTACGGTTTTGAAAGTTTGTGAGACATAAATTACAGCAAATACATGTATTTAAAACTTAATTACTATCTACTTGACAGAGTTAAAATTAATGATATAAGTAAGAGTTTGGGGTCAAATGATGACTAGGTTAATGAAGAAAATGTCTACCTTTACAGAATGCTCTTTCTCTTCTGTCGATGAAATATTGCTCACTGGATATAAGAAACAGATCGGAAATTTTGCTACAGTTAATTTATTTAGAACTTTAAAAATTCTCTCTTAACCATACAGTATGCCATAAGAACCTCTATGTCGTAAAATATAAAATATCAATATAGATTGAATAAAGAGATGTGGTATGATTGCAGATGAGACAACTATAATATATCCACTAGAGACTAAAGGACGAGGATGTAAACAACTGTAGATAACAATATGGCTTTCAACAATGAGCAAAACCTATACAGTATAGTAAGCTATGAAATGTCATGGCATGGCAAAATATGAAACAATTCAAAAGAAAACCAACGGCCTGAAATATGCTAAAACAATAAACGAAAACTAATATATATGGCAGACAGCAACCAACGATAACCACTGAATGAAAGGCCTCTGTCTTGGGCAAGGCACATACAAATTATGGTGGGGTAAACTATGTTTGTAAATGCTCCACTCTCTCCTAACGTGGGACCATGGTGTAACAGCACAAATTCAATTTTGTTAATAGCCGTTTTTTTTTTCAAACACTGACAAAGTGGAATAATTGAATTTCAAACCAAATTTCATTTACAATAACGTTAGAGCAGGATTTATCGATTTGAGTCTGAAGATCTAGCACTTAACCAAGAAATGTGTTTATATTTGCTTCAATGCAAATGCAGACTATATTCATATTGCTAATCTTTTCAAACTGCTTAGAAAAGCGATTTTTTTTTCAAATCAGATTACATGTAATATTTATATTATAACTTAATGTACAGATCTTCTTCGACTTTATACATATGACGCTCACTGTTATGTAATAGTAAATATTCATATTTGTTTTGAGCAACAAAACAATAATGAAGTTCAATTTCTTTAAAACATAATATACCCTCATATCGCAGGTGACTCTACAATGAAATGTTACATAGTACTACAAACTCCTATCCTGGGAAAAAAAGATAAAAAAAATACAATATATATTTATAAACCACGCTGATGTAATAATTACCAGAACAGAAAGTAGAACGCAGTCTTGCCCCGGATCATTGTAAGCAGAGAGCAGACAAATAACAAGTATTTTAATCAGACTGTGAATAAAAGATGTCAGTCTTTCTTAACAAGTCTTTAATTAATTCCCTACTTTTTGTCTTTAGCATGATGAAGGTTTTTCCAATACTACGTATCGCGGGCACTGAAATTTTATCATACGTATAAGTCGGTACTGCCGAGGTGGACTGACCTTCATTGCGGACACCATCTAAGTATGCAGTATCCAGTGGTTATTAATGAGTAATAATTTAATTTTGAATGTAACACGTCTTTTGATTGGCTAAAGGTTTTGACATAGACTTGATTTTGTCATGTGACCGTGACGTCATAAACGTTTTTCATGATTTATTACTGAAAATGGAATTTAAAATTAAATTATAAGGAATGACTGTATTTTTCTGTCTATTCGAAATAACCTCAAAATATGGTGCATACTTTTAACTAACCCGCTACGCGACTTATTCAGTGTGCACCACATTTTGATGTTTTTCTTTATAGACAAAAAAGTATTACAGTCATTTCTTTTAAAATAACATGTTGTTTTCTTTAATAATAAACTAAAGATATAAATTTCGTGTTAAAATGTGATACCTTTACTAAAACTAAGGTTGCAACATCGTCCGGCAAAGATGACCTACTTTTGACTGTTCTCATTGGACCCTTTTGGAGTTTAGACCCTTTCGGAGTTGGTGCTCTGGAATCTTTTATTTAGTTGGCGGACTTATTGACTTATGGTATGGGTCGTACGGATGAATGTTATCCCAGAAACATAATTCTGTGCTAACTGCAAGTGGTAAAACAATTTCGTTAAGGAAACATATTGATCGATGTATTGCCTTCAACTCTTTTCCTTAAGTTTACCAGGGTAAATGCAGCTTAAGAAGGTAGAAACAGAGACCAACTGTTGAAAAATATACGAATAAAAATCACGATTGTCATGGGAAATAAATGAAAGATCTTGATTTGCATTGAATGTCTGCCCAATCGTTTAAAAATCTATCTAAAAGTTTAATAAAATATTTATTCTCTCGAAAACGTTAAAAGTCGATACTAAAATTGAAGGTGTAACTCATTTCCGCTGCTGCATATTATGTGAATGGTAACTGTTATAGAAATACAGACTAAGGAGATTTACAAAACTCCTGTATAGATTTTACAATTTGCCTGTATAGATTTTACATTTCCTAATAACCTTTTCTACTATATTATAAATAAAATAGTGAATAATTAGATTGTTATCATCAAAACACATATGGACATTTATAATTTAAATCATTAATCATTACAACCAATAAAGTCAGTGCTATGTTGGTTAAAAATTAATTCAGAGCCATTGTCAACCTATGTTGTCCTTGTATAATTAACGCAACATAACAGTCAAGAAGTAAATGGAATAAAAGGGTATGTGGGTATACGTAAAGTAGACAGCAACCCAACGAAGCACAAAACATCTAGAGATCAATACATTGTTCTCAACAATCAACAGATTTCCACGCAACATGTAAAGTCACGGTTCTAAATCGGCACAGGCAAGTTAAATAACAAGCCGTGAATAAAAAGAGGCAGAAGGGACAATCAAAATGATTAGCCAAAAGACACCAACAACACCATGGCAAAATAAAAAGAACAAATAACAAAGATTAATAGTCTAAAATCACTTTATAAAACTCAAGACTGAGCAACAACAATAAATAAAACGGACACACTAAAGATCTGGTACATGTCCTTTTAGCACTGTCATTTGACACAAAAGTCTCATTTCTAACGTTACATATTCATTATTTGGACAAATGTAAATACCATTTGTTTTTAATGAGCTGTAAATATTGTCAATTGGACGCTCTTACTCCTGATATTTATACGTCTCATGCTTTATCTGTATATGACTAGTTTAAACGATATATATAGTATATAGAGCAGGAGTTTGTATTCATTATTTTAATTTATCTATTTGGTAACTTTTATGAAAAGGAGAGGGTTGATGGAGAAGTTAATCTGCCTGAACAAGAAAAGCATATTTTAGGCAATTTACAATCGAATTATGGATCCTAAACATACAAAATGCGCGACTTTCTCTGAATTTGAATATATCGTGAAAGTCGATTCTCTCTTTAGAATGGGACCTACAAAATTACAGGAAAATATCTAAGCATGTACACATGCATACATGTTATTACTAATACCAACTTCTCTATTGACAGATGACAATTATCTAATCTCGCCAAGGAAAATATACTCATCATAGATACCAGGATTGAAATCTTATATTTGCGCCAGACGCGCGTTTCTTCAACAAAAGACTCATCAGTGACGCTCGAATAAAAGTTGAAAAGGCTGAACAAAGCACGATGTTAAAGAGCATTGAGGATAAAAAAAAATCCTGAAAGTTTTGCAAAAACAGCTAAGGTAATCTATTCCCGAGGTTGAAAGCCTTAGTATTTCAAAAATTCAAAGTTTTGTGAACAGTTAATTCATAATTATGAACATATCAATGATAACTCAAGTCAACACAGAAGTGCTGACTACTGGGCTGGTGTTACCCTCGGGAATTAAAACTCCACCAGTTTCGTAATAAAATTATCTTTCTCTTCTGTCATTTTAAAAGCTGAATTGTCATTATTATATTAATATATATTTTGATAAGCCAGAAAATTGTCATTATAGATTTTGATGCATTTTGCGAATATAACCTTTTTCTTCTACGTAACAGTTTGGGTTATAATCAGAATTCGATTATTTACATCACACATAATGTATTGAATTAAAATTATAACACATTGCAACCGATAAAGTCAAAACTAAAATGATTAAAAGAAAGATCAAAACAATTATCAGCATATGTTGCAATTATTGAATAAACGCAATAAGATTAAGACGAAAAGTAAAATCTTGTAGTTATCCATTTATACATTTTCATTTAAGACAAGTCTTAAATTCAGATATTATGAAAATCCTTTTAAATCTACATTATTTTTAATAAATGATTTTTTCCTGTAAATATTGTCTATTAGACATCAAAACACACAATAACTAGTTCAATTGTAAGAAAATTATCATCACATAGGTTGCTTATCAAATCATAACTGTACTGAATAGGAAGAGATTAGACGTAGAAGTTATATTGTAAATTGATATTTTATGCCATCTGCAAACCTTTTATATTTCCAAATATTCAAATCAGTCACAAAACCAAACCGATGTCGTCTTAAGAACAAGATTTCGAATTAATCAGAAGAAAATCTCCGAAAACTAAATTATACGCTGTCTTCTTCGAATGAAAAAAATTTACATTCTACGCATATGTACATACACCAACTAAAATTATAAACATAATACAATTATTAACTATTGGCAAGGAATTTTATTGAAACCTCCTTTTCTCGTATTCATTAAGATCGTATCCTTATCAAAATATATCTACTGATAAAAATGTCAAGACTCGCCAACTACCAGTTATAACCAAATAAGCTAATTAATTAGGGTTTGGATGGGGTTCTTCATTTCTGTATTCTTAAATTTTTTAGGCCATTTTCCTATTCTTCATATTTTAGCACCCTATCATTCTCCATTCTTTATTTTTTGGCGTATTTTCTCTATTCTTTATTTTTAGACCTTAAAATCTTTATTCTGCACATTTTGCCCATTATTCTCTATTCTTTCTTTTTTTTTTTTGCCTATTTTCTCTATTCTTTAATTTTAAGACCTTTTTCTGCACATTTTGCCCATTATTCTCTATTCTTTTCTTTTTTTTGCCTATTTTCTCTATTCTTTATTTTTAGACCTTTATTTTGCACATTTTGCCCATTATTCTCTATTCTTTTTCTTTTTTGCCTATTTTCTCTATTCTTTATTTTTAGACCTTTGTTTTGCACATTTGCCCATTATTCTCTATTCATTCATTTTTTTTGCCAATTTTCTCTATTCTTTATTTTTAGACCTTTATTTTGCACATTTGCCCATTATTCTCTATTCATTCTTTTTTTTCCTATTTTCTCTATTCTTTATTTTTAGACCTTTGTTTTGCACATTTGCCCATTATTCTCTATTCATTCATTTTTTTTTTGCCTATTTTCTCTATTCTTTATTTTTAGACCTTTATTTTGCACATTTTGCCCATTATTCTCAATTCTTTCTTTTTTTTGCCTTTTTCTTTATTTTTAGACCTTTATTTTGCACATTTTGCCCATTATTCTCTATTCTTTTCTTTTTTTGCCTATTTTCTCTATTCTTTATTTTTAGACCTTTATTTTGCACATTTTGCCCATTATTCTCTATTCTTTCTTTTTTTTGCCTATTTTCTCTATTCTTTATTTTTAGACCTTTGTTTTGCACATTTTGCCCATTATTCTCTATTCTTTCTTTTTTTGCCTATTTTCTCTATTCTTTATTTTTAGACCTTTATTTTGCACATTTTGCCCATTATTCTCAATTCTTTCTTTTTTTTTTGCCTTTTTTCTTTATTTTTAGACCTTTATTTTGCACATTTTGCCCATTATTCTCTATTCTTTTCTTTTTTTTTTTTGCCTATTTTCTCTATTCTTTATTTTTAGACCTTTATTTTGCACATTTTGCCCATTATTCTCTATTCTTTCTTTTTTTTTGCCTATTTTCTCTATTCTTTTTTTTTAGACCTTTATTCTGCACATTTTGCCCATTATTCTCTATTCTTTTTTTTTTTTTGCCTATTTTCTCTATTCTTTATTTTCTAGACCTTTATTTTGCACATTTTGCCCTTTATTCTCTATTCTTGTTTTTTTGCCTATTTTCTCTATTCTTTATTTTTAGACCTCTATTCTGCACATTTTGCCCATTATTCTCAATTCTTTCTTTTTTTTGCCTTTTTCCTAATTTTTAGACCTTTATTTTGCACATTTTGCCCATTATTCTCTATTCTTTTCTGTTTTTTTTTGCCTATTTTCTCTATTCTTTATTTTTAAGACCTTTATTTTGCACATTTTGCCCATTATTCTCTATTCTTTCATTTTTTTTTGCCTATTTTCTCTCTTCTTTATTTTTAGACCTTTATTCTGCACATTTTGCCCATTATTCTCTATGCTTTTCTTTTTTTTTGCCTATTTTTCTCTATTTTTATTTTCTAGACGTTTATTTTGCACATTTGCCCATTATTCTCTATTCTTTCTTTTTTTTGCCTATTTTTCTCTATTCTTTATTTTTAGACCTTTATTCTGCACATTTTGCCCATTTTCTCTATTCTTTCTTTTTTTGCCTATTTTCTCTGTTCTTTATTTTTAGACCTTTATTCTGCACATTTTGCCCATTATTCTCTATTCTATAAACCCTACCCAGACCCTCATTAATGAAGTTCTGTACATCTACCATATGTACCTAACGCATTCTATTGTTGTTATTACGGGCCAACTGTATCTAAAAATTCTACCTTTTATTCAATTTTACAGTTGTTGTCTATATATAGTTCTTTCTTATCTTTTATTTTGAGAAAAGAGTTAAGCATTTTCTTTTGTATATGACTTACACATACTGTTCATTTGTATAACGTCAATATTCCACTATTTTTCTTTCCCTAGGAGACAAATTATGTTTTCCAAAAAATATAATCAAACAAATTATCCCCAACAGAATTTAAATAATCGATGCCTTATAATACAGTTAAACATTTCAGCTGTAAATATTTCATTTATAAGGAGCAACTAGAAACCTGATTTTATCATCAATGAAAGCAAATGCAGTTCACTAATCAACTTTATTTTTTCTTGTTTCTTGTCTGTCCAAGTGTGAGAACTTTGATAGTCTTCGGATTATTATACATTATTTACAACTTTCTGTAAAACTTAACTCAGTTATAATCAGTTTTCATTCTCAAAGAAATTCCAAAGTGTTAAAATCCACTTATTTTAACGTATTAGCAGAAAATAAAGACGTCTACATGTTTACGATTGTAGCAAGAAATAATCTGATAAAGATAATTGCAAAAGGGCGATGTTCTGGCGCTAAACCTTAAATGTCTAAGCTATTCAATTCCATTTTCAGATAGTCTTTAACTTTATTTAATGAAGCTAATGTTAAACAATGGCAGCACAATTTATTTTTAACAGCAGGGGACGCTTTGGGTGTCTGTTCTATATAAAATCAGTAATTGATTCTTTATTATTCATCTCCGGGGATAAATGAAGCCAAATTTCAATTAGTCTGTTTCTGATAGGACTATATACATATATATAATAAACAAGTGCAAATTTAGGAATTGGTTATTTGTGAGTTCTCTACTTTACAGTTCCTGAGACGATGCTTTTTATGTTTCTTTGATTAAATGCTATAATAGTTTCCTACACTTAGAACTCGAAGATTATTAAATAACTGAGAAAAACTAAAAGTCATTCCCGCTGTCTCACACTTCACCATACTCTTTGACGTCAACTTTTATACTTTCCCAAAACATTATTATGTTATTATTTCATATAATCTTTTCCATTTTCTCAGAGGTATTATTAAGATTTGTGAAAGACATTGCTTTTATTGGATCTTTTCACAAGGTTTCTTCGTAGTTAATCTAATATTGAGACACAAAAGGTGTTAGGGGTCGGTTAGAAATCGTAAGTTAAAGGAAACACAGCAACACATGGCCAAAAGAAAATATTAGTTTTGCTTATACATAACTGCCAAATAATGCAAGAGTTAATTTTCTTCTATTCACACATTTCATTGCAATAATCTTAACATTCTTGACACGTTTCAATTAATGATTTTAGAATATTTTCTAAACCTACCCACCAATTTGTAAGCGTTTATCTAAAATAGGAAGATAGGGAATGATATATCAACAAGAGACCAGATGAAATGATTAGCAACAACTATGGATCACCGTATGGCCTTCAACAATAAGGAAAACTCAAACCGTATAGTCGGCTATTAAAGGCCCTCTTATAACGAAATTGTGAAACTAATGGCCTGATTTACGTACAAAACAGTAAAGAAAAATAAACACGATAGACAGCAAGCAACGACAACCACTGAACTACAAGCTCCTGATTTTGATAGGCACATTCAGAATAGAATTGGTTTAAACACGTATCAGAGTGCTCAACCATCCCTATAACCTGGAAAACATTAAATCAAGCTTTAAAATCAGTGAAAATATTGACTCGCAGTTACTGAATGCTAGTTCAAAACAAATAATAACAACTAATAAATAAATCATGTCTCCCAGACTAAAGTATCAACCAGTACACATCCAATGGAATTAATGTAAAAAAGTCATGAAAATCTGAGAAATAACATGACCTTGTGCAATGCCAAAATAAAAATAAGTATCAACAGGATGTAGGTTCGCAAGTGTTCATTACAATATAGGAATACATATTTAGTTATGTTTTAATTTCTAAATAACAAAACCAATTGCTAGTGCCGATAAAAACAATATTCAAAGATCTTATTATTCATGTTTATTTGTGATAAGCTACATGTACCTTTCACATAAGATGAAAAGAAAATGAACATTTTGTTGACAGTTTCCAATGTAATAAAGATTAAAACAATTCTTTAATCTAGGGTAGGCCGGACTTTAAACAGATAAGTCGGTTTGCATCAAAGAGAGTTTTGTCAATTTATAAGGGTACCTTTTTAATTTCCGTTTATGAATTTAGAAATTTTAGAAAACTTAGGTTCTAACTCCCTCAGGAAAAGTTGACTTTAGATGGATTTGGTCATCATCTTTAGGTCCGTTTTATATAGCTCTTCAAAAGTTTCGGTTCTTATACATCCTTGGCTTTACAATATTTGGTTTTGAGAGTTCCTGATGAAGGTAAATCCAGAAAAGCGCTCAAGACGCATATAATTTTATAAGTGTTATTTTCTCTGTTTTTGTTAGTACAAGAGGAAAAAGTTGCAACCATGTTTTGCTTAATTTATTATTTGGGATCATACTTGTACATAATAGGTCTCCTTAACATGACATGTTTCTGTAGTTAATCAGTTTTACAAGTTATTTCGACACGAAAAGTTTGCAAGATTTTTGTGAAAATAAAAATCATTTGACATGTCCTTACATTCTGGTCATTTTGGTTATCACATTATCAGTATAGAAAAGATTACTCAATAGAGAGGCTAAAGATACCAAAGGGATATTCAAACTCATAAGTCGAAAACAAACTGACAACGCCATGTTAAGAAAAGAAAATCGATCAAGGGACAGTATATAAAACACATCACAGAAAACAAAAGACTGAGCAACACGAACCCCAACCAAAATGCAGTTTAATTAAACATTTGATAAAATAAACATTTTCTATTATTTTCAGCGGCAGTAAATGGATCAATATTACACACAACAGGATGTAATTGTTTTTGTTTCGCTTGTGATAGTTTTGGTTTTATCGTTGTTATGGTTACTGTTTTAAGTATTGTGGCGTCACGATGGAGGAATGTGCGCGATGATATGGATGGACTGACAGACAATGCAGAAATAGCAACTGATATGTCAGTTTGGTCGGTTCAAGGAACGTACAGGACATTGCCGGATTGAAGTGGAAATGAAGAACAAAAGGAAAATATATTTCATGATTTCGTTAAGCAGAAACAGAAATCTAAGACTCAAATTTTATACGTTTTAAGAATACAATAAGTCTGCTGGTTATAATCTATATATTCGATGGATTTCTGACTTGAGATTTGCATTTAATGTACTTAGCTATATAGACTTTCCTGTTATATATAATCTTTAATGGAGAGGAAAACATTAGTATAAATTGGTAATTTACAGTCTTTTCCATTTCAATCTGAAATCAAATTTCTAAAAAAAATCTATAGTGGTTTTGAAGTGTTTTCTTAATCTCCTGCAAATATATATCAAACAAGTATATAAAGGAGATGAATCATAAAGGACCTGTATCGTCATTTAGATGATGAAAATAAATTCTCCTTGGTGCACTTGTTTTTTAATATGATAAGACTTATTTATTTCTTTTAATTGTAATACATGTTTTCTTCGTATTGTAAAATTAAAGCTTTATACATCAAAGGACAAAAAAAAACCTAAATTTTGAAAAGAAAGAATGATAGATTTTACAAAACTAGTTAACAGCGCAACCATGAAAATATATTGATTCTGATTGATAATGCAATTCAAAATTTATCGGTGCAGATTTGAGGGTTTAATGACATTCAATCTTTCTTTAGTTTTAATTAATAAGACTTTTACAATCATCATAATACCATTGATGACAAATTTGCAGAATTTATAAACCTAAATCTATATTACACAATCATTCAAAAGGCTGATGAACTTTGTTGCGGTAACAATTCAAAGATTAAGATATTTTGTTAACCAAGATGAACATTTTTGCGATCAGATAGTTAAATATGCAATTCATACTGTAATTATGGATCATTATAATGAAGGATAAAATTATCCAACACTACTACAATTTGTTCAACTGCAAAGCAATTCTCATCAATACATTCATACACGATCGACAAAGAGCGATTTCTTGCAGAAATTACGGTTTTGCTCTTCGATTTGACACTTAGCTATAATGACTAAATCTAATTTAATGTAATGTTGTATTAAAACATTACATAAACCTTTATTTTTATTTTGTTAAAGAAGAATCTAAAAAATATAAGCAATATCTATAAATAACATGAACAATAACTTGTAAAATCAAAAAATGGGTGTAAAAACTTAAATTTATCAAAATGAATTGCACTTTTGTATTTGATATTACGTCAAAAATTGATATTTGTGTGAATATTTTATATGGTTATCAACATTTTCTGTTATTTTCTGATTATTATTTATGATTATGATTATTATTATTTAAATGTGTTATAAACTTTAAGTTTAGAAAAATTTTACCATAATTAAAATAGTGTTATATATTATAGAATATCAAGGATATAGAACTTCATTTTAATGTGCAAAACTGTTTTCAACAATCTGATTTAAATACAGATCCTGTATCTTCGCTTTGATTACAAGGGTCTGACAACGCTCAGCTATACTTTCTGTTTGAAAAAACCGCCTTTTGGGGTCCTAATGAAACACACTTTCAAAAATTAAAAGGATGAAACTTCATGCGCTGGCGTAACAATTACCAGAACAGATAGTACAATAATGTTTTGTCAGATCTTCGTAAGCAAAGCATGGATACAGGATCCGTATTTTAATCAGATTGAGTTTCAAAATATGTTTTAAAATTTTACCAATTAAAATACCATTTATAAACTTGAAGTTTCGTAATTCTCTGAATGGAATTCGGAATTTACCAAATGCGTCAGAAAATATTGTCCATAATACCTTTTAGTGAGCCAGTGGTACGGCTAAAATATAACAGAGGCAAATTTAGTCAACACATAACCTCGTTTAGTTACATCTTTCATGAAATTAACAATACAAATGTTTAATCCTATCATCACTCTGGGAAATGTTGTTATAATTCATTCTTTCTCACAATATTCTAAAGACAAAGTATTAAAGAAAAATCAATCGCAACTTTTAACAAATAATAAATTGAAAAATTTGAAGCATAAATATTGTATGTCGTATATAATACATTTACATGAATTTAAACACATATCACATATTTTTCATAGAACAGTTTTAATGTAAGTAACTGTTTTATTCAAAACATTTCGAAGAATGAAAAGGAATGGTTGAATAAGACAATAATTTGATGATAAGTGAGTTTGTTTGAAAGCAGTTTTCCATGTAAATGTAATTTGAAATGACATTTTCAATGACAGTATTAAATGTGTGCTGCAATTTATGTTTCCGCCAATCAGTATTACTTGGTGTCGTAAAAGTTATTCAGATTACACAATCAACAAAGAGCAATTGCTTTTTGAGACTCACTGTCATTTTGCTCATTGACATGACATAAACAATCATAATCTAATCTATATAATGTATTGTTAGATTGATAGTTCAAATAAAACTGACTATTATTAGAATTATATATTACTTTATAATACTATAATAATAAAAATAGAGTTTTCAGTTTTATAAAGTATAACTACTAAATACATACCAAAACTTATACGATCAATTACTGAATCCTGTCCAGTTCGAAGTTGTGTCAACATGGAAATCATATCTTGGAATCAGCAACTACACAAAACAAAATGTTTATTATATCCCCAAAAGGACGTGGTTTGTGAATCAGCTTAATATACAAAGTGCAACCTGAAACCGTCTAAGGTCAACGTCAAGTAAGGGAGGTGGGTTTGGTTATTTTTTAGGTATTTGTTTTTGTCATATAGCTCTTCAACTGTTTCGGTTCTTGTACATTCTCGGCTTTCAAATATTCGGCTTTGAGCGTACCTGATGATGATGGTTTGGTTCATATTTCAGTTCACTCTGTGAAATGTTTCAGTACTTCTCACTATTTTAAGAAGACAAAATACTGAGGATAAATCAATAGCAACTTTTAGATAAATTGTATGGCATACATAATACATTATAGTAAACAGGAATTAAAACACTACATTTTCAGAATGTGTTTTAGTAACAAATTTATTTCAAAATTTCGAAGAACAGTGGCGTAGCTAGACAAATGTTGAAGGTGAAGCCCAAATCGGCAGGGGGTCTGGGGCCGCTTAAGGCCCCAGTGGGTCAAGGCAAAGCCCTGGTAGGGCCAGGGCGAAGCCCTGAAGCTCCTGGATTTTGGGTTTTAGACCCACAAATATTAACTGAAAATTTTGAATGTTAAGGCGTAGTCAAAAGCATTTTGTTTGATACAAGTCAGATTATTTTGTGAAAAATATATATTGTTCCTCAAAGAATCTGAAAAATCATGAGATTCAGAGGGTAAAATGTTATATTTATTAAGACCAGTATAATAAAAACCACACCATCATAAATTGTTTGGAGATGGAATGTAAACAATATATTCAGTTTAATATAATGGGTACCCAGGTTAGGACAGGGTTTGCGCCTTCAAATTAGTTTAACCCCTCCACATTCGGTATTTACCTGTCCCAAGTCAGGAGCATGTAACTTTGTGTAATGGTTGTCGTTTGTTGCTGTATATCTTTTTTTTTTTATTCATTATTTTGAACATAAATCAGTCCGTTAGTTTTCTCTTTTGAATTGTTTTACATCTGGCATTTCGGGGTTGTAAAGCGTTCATCGTGCGCACATGTTTAATATGAAGCGCTTCCAAGGTAGCGCTTCATACATATCGTGCTTCGGTCAACGCTTTTCCACCCCAATAAAATATAAAAGAAGCATTCAATTCTTAAAATGAATAATTTAGTTTGGCCTGAAAAGTTCAATAATATTTAAACCTTAAGAATCAATGTTAGACCAAATAAAATACAAGAAGATATAATACAGATTTGGCACTTACATATCTATAAAATAAACTGTCATAAATTATGCCGTTAGTTTTCTCGTTTGAATTGTTTTGTATTTTTTCATATCGAGACCATTTATACTATACGTCAACGGTATGGGTTTTGTTCTTGTTGAAGGTCGTACGATGACCTATAGCTGCTTACATATACGTTTTTGGTCCCTCTGGATATTAATCTTATTGGCAATCATACCAAATCTACTTATTTTATGTCGACAAAAATGAAAGAATCTTGTAAGGAACATGGGAGAAATATATTATTTCGTTCACTCGAAAAATTCAATATTAATTCTTTTACTATATATAATTATTTGATTTTCTCGCAATTTTATTGAAATAAGTATTCAATTTGAACGAAATAATTAGTTTCTTTAAGGAACCATATTTAGCACGAAATAATTAATTTCTTTTAAGGAACCATATTTAGCACGAAATAATTAAAATCAAACATAAAAATCCCTCGCAAGCGTCATTATTAGACACGCTACGCCTTGTCTGTTGTACTATCTATTGTGTGGAGTAATTCCTGTTATCCCTTTTTTGTAGTATAACTGGCACCAATGCATTAATTAAGTGCGTCACATTTGCCTACGGATTACAACATTGTCATGGTCGTTTCAAAATCTAAAGGACTATGGTTAATCTCATTGTTCGTACTCCGAAATTAAAATTTTGTTACGTCATTGGTTGAATTTCCATGTTGTTTAGGACGTTTTTAACAAATCACAACATTTTGGGGTACGCTTTTGAAAATATTTCCTAGAATGTATCAGATTCTGAAACGGCGAAATATATGGAACTCATTGAGGTATTCAAAGTAGTGCATATGATACAGTATGTAGTTGCAGGGATTTCAGATTTTTTTACATTTCATTCCATTTGATTGTTTTACAGTTATTGAAATTTTAACCCCCTCTGTTTTCAATGTCTACCCCTTCTTATGATATTGTTATCTCTAACTGTTTACGAGTCAGCTGCTACTACTCTACGTTTTGCCTTGTACTTTGCTAAAACAAATATGGTGCCAATCGCAAGGGCTTCTAATGTTAATTTAACAATCTGAACTGCTAAAATGATGACTGATTTGAGCATATACATGCCAACATCTAGATTTAGCAAGAAACTTAATATCTAGATCACAAAGGAGCTGCAATACGCTCATAAAGTAACCGATATGGACTACCAGGAATAGGTCTCGCTTCATGTGATATATTTTTGACATTTATTTACAATACCGATCCAAATTATATCCTTACATACACCTGTACATAACAATAACAGCATACGTCATTTTTCTAAATGAGTTATATATGATATTTAGAATACTTCTAGAAAAAATCTATGTCATAGACATTAACATACATTTTTGTAGGTCAATGAATATCTAGTTTTACGGTAAGACACTTTTTTTTACAGTTTTGCTAGGCAAAAGAAATTGCCTTCAATTTATCTATTTGTAAAAGCACAGGTATCAAAATCAGAGTAGTAGATTGCAAACAATTGGATCAATACTGCAGTACATGAAAACAGTTCGAAGGGAAAACTGTTGGTTTTGATTGCTTGGCTTAAGATGTCCGAACGACAGCTCAAGGGGATGCAAGCGCGGATCCAGCTATTTTGAAAGGGAGGTTCAAACCCCGTAACACCACAAAACGTTCAGACAGTTAAAAGAAAAACAAAAAGAAAATCGGTAAAGGGCGTTCAAACCCAGGATCACCCCCTCCTTTTGTATCCGCCAATGAGATGAAATAATCATATATCCAGCGGACGAAGTAATTATTTCGATATATAACAAAATATGGTATTTTACGTGCTATACTCAGGACTCCATCCGAATTAATCATACAAAAAACATTTAATGGTATCACAATGTTGTACCTCTAAATCGTATCATAAAATTGGATTTAAAAAGTTAATTACTGTTGGAGTATGCGACTTGAAAATTGTTTAAAATGTTTGAGGTTAAGCAATGATACCGTTATAACAAAATGCTTCAGAGAAAACTTGCTTCCAGTATGACGCTTAATTAAGTTCCAAAATTAAGTTAAAATCAAAATATATACAGAAAATTAAAACCAATTGTTCAGAGAACAATTGAAGGTCTTCCACTTGTAAAGATCTATTTTGATACAAAATAATAAAATTCGTTTTAACATGTCATTTCTAGCGTCAAATGATAGCTTTTGTACGCTGATTCCAAAAATATGAGATTTATATACAAACAAAATTAAATAAAGGAGATAATTTGTTACTTCCGGTTTGAAAAATTTATTTCCGGTATTATTTGAATGTTTACTTGACACTGATTCCAAAATATATGGTTCTATATACTTTTATATTAAATAAATACAAAAATAGCTACTTCGGTTTACATAAGGCCACTTCCGGTTGGCTTTCTAAGGTCAAGTGACTTGCAACCTAATACAAAAGTCCCATGGCTTTAATATATATACATATGAGGTAACAGCAAAGGTCATAATCTAGAACGTCAAAATAACATATGACCTTGAGCTCAATTTCAAGGTCATAAACCAAGGACCTCAAATCAAAAGACCTTAGGTCTTAATTATATATAGTTAATGAGTTATATCACCATAAGAGTATTTTCAAATACAAGAGTGCAGAAAACTCTAATCTAATGTTAGTGTACCCTTTAAACCAAAATGTATGTGTTACACCATATCACAACTAACAATTTAGTAAAAATAATTTGTCGATATCTTTTATAGTCTTTGAAAATAAGTGAAAATAAGCCAAAATCTAAATTTAGAATATGACCTTGACCTTTGACCTTGACCTATTTTTTTTTTTTTTTTTTGGACCAAGGACCTCAAATCCAAAGACCCTAGGCCAATATCACTTATGGTTTACCAGTTAGAAATACAAATCACTTATATCAAATACATAAGGGGAATAACTCTCATATGGAGTCTCCGAATAGCTTCGGTCAAAATTAAAATCCTAATCCTGAAGATGTAACGAGCAATTTGGTAAAATAAATTTGTCGTAATCTTTTACGGTTGCGAAGGAGTAGTGGCCACAAGAAAAACAGTGTTTGGGGAGATAACTCTTACAACGTAAAGTATTTGGTTACGCAGTTGTCAGTTTTAAAAGCGTATAAACTATATGATATCATATTTCAAATATCTAAGCGACATCTTTTGAAACATCAATACTACGCAAGAAAAAAATTAGGCGGAAGAAAAAAAAAAAAAAAAATAATAATAATTAAAATCCAATTGTTCAGAGAACAATTGAAGGTCTTTCCACCCATAAAGATCAATTTTGATATGAAAATATATAAATTTGGTTTAAAATGTCATTTCCAGTGTCAAATGATAGCTTATTGTACGCTGATTTCAAAATATATGGTTTCTATACATTTTGTTTTTAAATACGGAGATAATTTGTCACTTCCGGTTTGAAAAAAGTTACTTCCGGTATAATTTGAATATTCACTTCACACTGATTCCAAAATATATGGTTCTATATACTTTTTATATTAAATAAGTACAAAAAATAGCTACTTCCGGTTTACACAAGGTCACTTCCAGTTGGATTTTCCAAGGTCAAATGGCTTGCAACCTAATGCAAAAAGTCCCATGGCTTTATCATGTCTACATATGAGGTAAAAGCAAAGGTCAAAATCTAGAACGTCAAATTTACCTATGACCTTGAGCTCAATTTCAAGGTCATAAACCAAGGACCTCAAATCAAAAGACCCTAGGTCTTAGTTATAGATGGTTAATGAGTTATATCACCATACGTTATTTTTAAATACAAGAGGGGAGAAAACTCTAATTTAATGTTAGCGCACCCTTTAAACCAAAATGTATGTGTTACGACATGTCGCAACTAACAATTTAGTAATAATATGTTGTCGATATCTTATACGGTTTTTGAAAAGAAGTGAAAATAAGCCAAAATCAAAATTTAGAATATGACCTTGACCTTTGACCTTGACAAAATTTTCTTTTTTTTCGACCAAGGACCTCAAATCAAAAGACCCTAGGTCTCTATCACTTATGGTTTACCAGTTAGAAATGCATATTACTTATATCAAATGCATAAGGGGAAATAACTCTCATATGGAGTTTCCGGAAAGCTTCGGTCCAAATAGATATCCTGATCCTGAAGATGTAACGAGCAATTTGGTAAAATAAATTTGTCGTAATCTTTTACGGTTGCGAAGGAGTAGTGGTCACAAGAAAAACAGTGTTTGGGGAGATAACTCTTACAACGTAAAGTGTTCGGTTTAGCAGTTGTCAATTTTTAAAGCGTATAAACTATACAATATCATATTCCAAATATCTAAGCGACATCTTATGAAACAACAATACTACGCAAGAAAAAAATTAGGCGGAAGAAAAAAAATAATAATAATAATAATCAGAACAAAAGCAATAGGTCTTTCCACGGAAAAGTGGAAAGACCTAATAATCAGAACAAAATCAAAAGGTCTTTCCACGGAAAGGTGGAAAGACCTAATAAATATATTACCTGTGAATTTAACTGCAAACAGGTATCACCAACAATTGCAAATTTTGAAAGTTTTATAACAGGTAAACAAACATGACCTAAAAAGATAGGTCAGTCAAACTACTGGGTATTAGCTAATATTTAGATGTTGATGTGACGTCATTAGGTTCATTTGTTTCAAGTTCCTCATGATACTGATATCCAACAATAAAGTTCATATTTACTAGGGAGATAAGTATCGAAGGGGAATGATGCCTTTTGAATTAGGACCATGGCAAGTTAAAAGCTTCTTTTTTACTGACAAAGACAAACACTTATACATATTTTACCTATCAGTGGCTACATTGCAGGGGCACTTTACAGCCGTGTATTTAGTGTGGACATACGATTATTGTTGATGACCATTGTTTCATATCTAGATTGAATGATTGATTATTGGTTGTTGAACGTTCAGTGGCAAATATTTCATGCATGTTCAGGACAAGAACAAATTAACAATAAATACAATAGGTAGGTCCTATAAAAGAGGCCAGCCGGATTGAAGGTCGGGGAAATTTAGATTGCCACTGGAAAATAAGGGTATATTGGAAAGGGACAGAAATTTTGCCTTGCAACAAGCCACCTACGGACTCCTCAAAGAGTTTTGGCAAGGGTTCTTATTGCTTTTATATCTAGATATCATTCTATTGATTTGTCGTGTTGATATGTTGCTTTCCTTTTCTTATTGTATTGCGTAATAAAAATAAGAAGATGTGATTGCCAATGAGACAATTATCCACCAAAGTTCAAATAAAGTGGATGTAAGCAATTAGTGGCAACCGTACGACCTTCAACAATGAGAAAACCCATGCCGTATAGTCGGCTATAAAAGGCCCCGACATGAAAAATATGAAACAATGCAATTGAGAAAACTAATGGCCTAATTTATAAGAAAACAATTTACGAAAACAAATATGACAGACATGAACCAACGATAACCACTGAAATATAGGCTCCTGAACTGGGACATGCACATAAAGTATTAATGTGGCAGGGTTAAACTTGTTTGTGAGCGCTCATCCCTCCCCTAACAGACTGAGGACAGTGGTGTTAAAGAACAACATAAGAACAAACTATAAAATTCAGTTGAAAAGGGCTTAATTCATCAGATCGATACAAAGTAGAAAACAACATCTACCAAAAACATAGACCGGACGTGGCAGGGTATTAATACATCCCTAACAACAAACTAGAAGCTCCAAAGAGCCTGTGTCGCCCACCTTGGTCTATGTGCATATCAAACAAAGGACACTCTCCAACATTGTAGACGAGAAGAGACTTCATGACAAAATCTCAATTTTGTTGATCATGTATTACTGATCTTTTAGTCTGTTTAGTTTCTCTCTATCTTCTTTAGTTTTGATCAAAACACAAAAGAGGGTAAAAATCCTCATTTAAGGGCAATCACTCCTATGGAGTGCGACAGTCTACTAACTATATCAGCAAAATTTAACTTTTTAATAGATCGTGCCTTGCTGACCATTTTTGTGATTTAAAGTGTTTAATTATCTTTTATAATTTAAATCATATAAGGCATAACGGAAAAAAATGTTTCTCTTTAAATATCATAGTTTTCATAATAAGCAAAATGAAAAAATGGTAAAATTTGACATTTATGGGCAATAACTCCTATAAGAATTTGTCTAACAGTTTTGACGTATATGGACAATTGTTAGAGCTCATTATTCTGAACATTTTTGCTTCTTTCAGATTTTCTCTGTTTATAACGGTTCAAAAAATAATAGACAAGACTTGCATTTTACCCTATGTTCTATTTTTAGGCATGTCGGCCATATTGGTTAGAAAGCGGGGTCATCGGACACATTTTTAAAAATTAAATACCCTAATAATGATTGTGGCCAAGTTTGGTTAAATTTGTCTCAGTGGTTTCAGAGGAGAAGATTTTGTAAAGATTACAAAATTTACAAAAATTGTTAAAATTGACTATAAAGGGCAATAACTCCTTAAGGGTCAATTGACCATTTTGGTCATGTTGACTTATTTGTAGATCTTTCTTTGCTGTTTACAGTTTATCTCTATCTATAATAGTATTGAAGTTAATAATCAAAACTGCAAAATTTTCTTAAAATTACCAATTCAGGGACAGCAACCCAACAACGGGTTGTCTGATTTGTCTGAAAATATCAGGGCAGATAGATCTTAACCTGATAAACATTTTACCCGTCAGATTTTCTTTAAATGCTTAAGTTTCAGAGATATAAGTAAGCCAAAATCTGCATTTACCCTATCTTCTATTTTTAGTCATGTCGGCCATGTTGGTTGGTAGGCGGGGTCATCGAACATATTTTTAAACTAGATACCCTAATGATGATTGTGGCCAAGTTTGGTTAAATTTGTCTCAGTAGTTTCAGAGGAGAAAATTTTCTAAAGATTAAAAAATTGTTAAAATTGACTACAAAGGGCAATAACTCTTTAAGGGGTCAATTGGCAATTTTGGTCATGTTGACTTATTTGTAGATCTTACTTTGCTGTACCTTATTGCTGTTACAGTTTATCTCTTTCTATAATAATATTGAAGATAATAACCAAAAACTGCAAAATTTTCTTAAAATTACAAATTCAGGGGCAGCAACCCAACAACGGGTTGTCTGATTTGTCTGAAAATTTCAGGGCAGATAGATCTTGAACTGATGAACAATTTTACCCATGTGAGATTTGCTCTAAAGGCTTTGGTTTCAGAGATATAAGCCAAAATCTACAGTTTACTCCTATGTTCTATTTTTAGCCATGGCGGCCATCTTGGTTGGTAGGCCGGGTCATCGGACACAATTCTTAAACTAGATACCCCAATGATGATTGTGGCCAAGTTTGGTTAACTTTGGACGACGACGGACGTCAAGTGATGAGAAAAGCTCACTTGGCCCTTTTGGCCAGGTGAGCTAAAAAGACACAAAGTACAGATCTAAGAGTACTCGCAGTTACTGGCAGCTATTTCAATAACAACTAATAAAAAAAAAACATGTATCTAAGACTAAAATATAATGTTTGATTGCTCTCTGATTCACTTTAAACTAATTTCCTCTTTGTACAGTGTATACTGAATATACCTATATTTTACAACAGTCGAATTTATACGAGAATATCTCCTTAGGTACTGACAAAGTAAATATTAAGTTTTGTTTGGTTCAAATATTATTACTTCTTTTTGCTAAGTTAAACGAATATGTTATACAAAATTTTAAAACAATTCCACCGCTACTAAATAAAATTAAACAACCAAAACATCTTCAGATACATGGTAACTTCTAAAAAATATCGTATATTTTAATTTTCTAATATATTTAGACTTGGATCCCGTATGCTCATCTGGATGTGAGCTAATGTTATAATTTAAAGTCAGTCCTCCATCTTCATTAGACAGTTCGTCTCTTCATAGGTCTCCTCATGTACAGTGACCGGTATTATAGAGATCATCATACTTATTAATCTGAATCATCCGAAGAGTTTAGTATAAACACACTGGTTAGGAATTTAATTGGTTTGACAAGACTTTTGCTTAAATAATCAATTTTTAAGTTAACCATCGACGATACTTTCATCCGACATAGCCACCAACTTGGAAAAAATAATTATGTTAGACTGTATGAACTATTACAGTAAACAGGTCAATTAAAGCAAACTATTAAAGCCTGAATCATCGCAAGGATATGTCTTGTTCTGTTTATAATTGTACAATTAGCATCGCAATGGAGATTAAAATACTTTTTCACTGCTGATACTCCTGTCCTTTTAATTGATTGGCTGTACGGTGTCATATAAACCACGCCTAGTTCTGTGGTACGTATAGGTGTCATGTTAGCAATACAATTATTTTGAATCCTCAAGATTTTAAATTATGATGGGTGTTTCGGAAAGTTATATACATGACAAATTTAAGGTTCATCAAAAATGGTAATTTTCTGGAGGTAGCAGCTGAAAAGAACTGTTACAGCTTTAATTGAGCTGTTTAATTGAATCAGTTTGGTAATTTCCAATACGATTGCTTTCTGTACAATCAAAGAAACCACCACTATCTATCATACACCACTTTCTCCGGGTCCACATTTAAACACAATCTGTTTTCTCTAGCTATAATACTATCTGTTTTCTCTAGCTATAATACTATCTGTTTTCTCTAGCTATAATAATATCTGTTTTCTCTATAGCTATAATAATATCTGTTTTCTCTAGCTATAATAATATCGTTTTCTCTAGCTATAATTTCATGTTTGCTTCCTAATCAAACACGAAAATTATATGTAATAGTTCAATTAACTAAAATCGTTACCAATTATGAGTTTTAATTTGTGTATTTATATACCATTCTACAGTTACAGTGTGAAAACAATGTTATTGCTTCGCATCACGGTGCGGAGCTATTAGTTTCAGTCGACATACACGCCATCTTGAAATAATTACTTATCACATATAGATTCTGATTGGTTGCTTTATGATGCGGCTGAGATACAGCAACAGCTATTGGCTTAAATGAGATAAAGAATTACAGACTTTTCTCGTCTCAGGAAAAGACATCAAATGCCGGAAAATTAACTGTGTATTTCAGTTCCGATCAACTGTCATTAATTCATGTTCGTTTTATTATGCATATATTGCACACTGAAATTCAATATTGAAATATCAATTATTAATACGTGTTTATTTGCTTTGTTAATCTGCAATATGCACGATTTGTTTTGCTAAACAATGTTCCTATACAATGTTTACAAAAATGCATTATCTGTATTTTATAACTTCTGCCAATCTAGGCACACCTCCAGAGTCGTGTCTATTTTTAAATGTTTTAATTTTCAACAAGTAAAGTGAACAAAATTTTAAAAGCATGGGTGTATATCAATCAATATCTAAAATACCACATTTCAATGCTAAATCAACAACCACATGCACACATATTACCTTAAATTAGGATAGAGCGAAGCAGTTCACAGCTTTTTAGACAGCTCAAACTTGTTACGATTAGGATCAGGAAACCCATTTAAACGGAATAATTAATTGCACAATCAATCTCATGCAGCAAACTCATGATGTTAGCATGTATTAAGCAGGATTTGGCCTAACATTAAAAGATATATTGTTTACTAAGAAAATGAAGAAATTCATCAATACAACTTTAAAATGTTGAAAGCAGAAAATGAATCATTGCCTTCCACTACAACACAGAAATAATCTCGAATGTATTTGAAATGAAAATCTGTTTTACCAAATATTGAAGAAAAGTAACTGTTAATCCAGTTCTCGTGATTTACATACTTCATGCCACTTCCCTGAATCTTATTTTAGCCTCTTTCCTGAATTCATTTTGTTCTTTTTTTGTTTTTGATTTTTTTTTGCGTGTTTGTTTGTTTGGTTTTTAATTTAGGGGGAGTGGTTTGATTGGGGACGGAGGGTAGGACTTCGAGTTTTAGGGGTTTTCTTTTAAAGGTAAGGGATAATAGTCTATTTTGTTAAGATACTGATTAAATGTGAACTGTAGCAAAATATTCGAACATTTATCTATTAAAGCTGATTTAGTATGCACAAAAGACGGCGTATGCATCGTAAACATCCTGAGGTCAAAATCCGATCAAAGATAATTTAATTGGACAGATGAAAGTACTGCAACCTTTACTCTTCATTTTCTTCTTAATGACTAACCTCTGACATATTGACACAAAAGAGCCTTAAAACAACCACCTTGCATAAAAATATCATATAATGAAAGACTTAAGATACTAAAACTTCAATCGTATGTGTGTTTGTTTATTGGTGTTTCAGCGACTTTGACTATCACTATCATGACAGCCTGTTTATATTGGTGGTGTAGGCCAGAGTACTCGGACAGAACCACCGACCTTCATCTGGAAAACTGGCAGACCTTGTCAATAAAGATCGAAGTCGAGTACACCTCAACATGAGTTGATTTCTAACTCGCAACTTCAGAGTTGATAGGATTGTGATCACTATAGATGAACTACTTAGACCAGTTGGCCACCGAGGCCTTCGAAGATGGGATAATCTACAATGATAAAATATATACATCGATTTATAATACCACACGTTTCTGAGGAAATTTCATCAGATAAGCTCGCTCGCTCGCTTGCTCAAGTTAGAAAAGCTAAATACACAAACCGTTTGTGATTGTTATCACCCACAAGGCTCTGACAGAGCAATCAAAATTTACAATTCAACTTTGTCTTAGGGAGCTCAAAACCTAGTTTTAATTATAACATAATAAGAAAATTGGGCATTCACAATCAAATGTAAAATAATTTAAAACAAACCTATTATTAGTTCCTTGACGAATGATATCCTCGTCGACTTACAGAAGCTTCCGTTCGTAAAATTAAGGGTAAGAACAGGGCTACATGGAACCAACATGACACACTATCAGAAGAAATTTCATAATCAAAGAAGTGCGAAAAACGCTTTCCTTAAAGTTGCGAAAATTTGGAATAATCTACCAGTAATTATAAGAAATGTGGCGAGATAACCCGAATAATCCAGTCGTTAATTCCGATCACTACGAGCACTCCATTGAGAAACGGTAGTGGATAGAGGGCGCTGAATTATTCGAGTTAGTGGCGAGACAACAGTTGAACTATCCACAAGAGATAAAGTTAATGTTAGAAAATATAAGTCGTCTATGATCAAACACAATACTGTTTAAGAAACTATTAACGACTTCGGCTTGATAAAAATGTGAAAGAATTCAAAGGAGAAAATCAAAGGTCTAATTCAACATACACAGAGGTTGCCAAGCTTCAATCATCGCATCACAGTCCAGTAAATGTATTTAGCATTTTTACTTTTTTTTTGCATAACAGAAGAAAGCTTTATATGAGTTGCAGCAAATAAATTTACATTCCTTCTATAAACAGACCCTGTTCTGGTGAAGAAAAAACATGAACCCAGAAACTTAACATGATGAAATACAAGTTAAGATCTGCCAGGTCGTTTTTTTTTGTTGCAAACTCATGATATGAAATTCAAGTAAAATTTGTCAACCGGAAGTGCAATAAAGCAGATTATGTATTTTTTTTTTGGCAATATTTATTTGCAAGGAGAAATTTTCTGTACATATCATCAAATTGTTATAAAATAGATATCAATATGACTAATTTGTCACACAAACAAAATTATTTAAAGTTTAAGAAAATTCGTTTTGCTATCTCAACGTTCTCGTAACGTTACGCATGCACATGAAACGATTACCTCAGGAGTGTCTGCAATATACAGAAAGAACAGTATGCATAAGTAGCCATTGTTGGAAGAAACGTACTGGCGAATCCTAGCCCTCTATATATTGGATCATAAGTATACCCAAAATAAAATAAAATCCTTCCAAGAATAAAAATAAATGTCAGTATTGGAATAACTTTCATTGATCCCTCGTCGAGAAAAGACGACAGAGTTAGTAGTGCGATCATATGAAGAAAGAACTGTTCAACTGTGTTACGTAATATCCGGTTTGGCACTTCAACCAAAGATTCTCCTCCTCCATTCACGGGATCTATTGCTTTTGTACTTCCTCGGACTGATCCTACGGTGTGAATTCCGAATATAATGGAAAAAGATGACACGAAGAGACAACGGAAAGTGAATACCAAACGATCAGCGGTGGTGTTCACACCTTTAACGGAGACTGGACTGTAATAAAATATAGTTATAAAAACTACTGTTGTGAGTACCACAGCAGCTCCAATCTGTTTGTTAACCCAAGCTTTTTTTCTTTTATAATTTTCTTATCTTTTCCATTTTGATGTCAAGGCTGAAATGAAAAAATAAACGATTTCCATTACTGCAATGTTATTGAAAATTTTCCATCATAATTGTGAATGCCTGCTTATTGCCGGACATCTGAAAAGGGCACACTACGTGAACAAATAGATGTGTAGACATTCAGAAGCACGGAGATGCATGTTTAAACATAGTTTTCATTAAATAAAACGATTGTCCCAATTTTGTGGGTAAATGCCGAAAATTAACGTAAAGGGTATACATTTTAACTGGTGCGGACATCTGCACTTATTTTTATACATAAATGTCAGTATGCAACAGCAAGGTAATAATTGAAGCTGCATGAAGAAATGTCCCTTTTCAAATAACTCAAAAGAGCCTAAAAATTTATCCTTTGACTCCCTAATTTTAAGTAAGTGCTTATACCAGTTTTCCTGCTCTAAATGTACAATTCGATGAGTAATGTCTCTAGAGTGATGTTCGCGACCATAATAATTGTCAATTCAAAACTGAAGAGTTGATATTTAAGATCTACTTGTATATAATTTAAACCGGAAGTATATTTATTCACCTTATTAAGACGAAAAATTTCCAAAGAAACTTATTATGTTCGATTTTGCATGGACTTTGAAGATATTTAAAGTACTGAATATTTTTAATTAACTATTTATTGCATTTACCTGCTATGGTTGTATCCAACTTTTGTACACTGATCTCAAAACACTGGACACTTTTAATTTGCAAGACACTCATTTGCAAATCCGCCGCCGCCTCAAACAAGAGCTACAGTGTCGTGTATATAACCAAAATGTGCGGAATTACATGGGATTCAATAATTTCATTACTTTTCTGCTGTAATTATTATATATATTTTGCAATTTGATTTAGAAAAACATGGATTTTCAATATCCCATGGGACAGGGCAAAATCCCATGGGATGGACCATTATCCCATGGGATTTTGGTTAAATCCCATGGGATTTTTTGGTCCCATGGGATAATTGTAGTCCCATGGGACCAAAAAAATCCCATGGGACTATAATTATCCCATGGGATTTCAAAATCCCATGGGACAAAATAAAATCTTATGGGATTAAAATTATAAATATAAAGTAATGTGTATGTTACAATTAATTCTGTTTGGTAGTAAATTGTTATAAGATGAATCTTTTAAGTTGAATATCTTTTTTCCTTGGAAATGTTAATGCAATATATTGTTCTATAACTGTTTAAAACTAAACTTTTAAACCACAAAGCAGATAATGTAATTATCAATATGTGTTTATTGATGAATTCTAGAATACCTTTTGAAACCCAATTATTTTCCATTTGCAATCAATGAAAACTCTATTATTAGGCTATTAAACATACCGGTAGCTAATTACATAAATCTAAATTTTTTTCAGGATATCCCTTAAAATTAAGTTTCTTATCATCCAGCGTTGTGTAGTCGTAATGTATAGTCCACTTTTTGGTCATTCAGCACAAAACATTGTCATTATTGTTGTTTCAATATCTTTTGGTATTTAATAGAACTTCAATTCATTGACTGAGTGATGAAAATAATAACTGATCCAACTTTTGTCTTTGAATTTATTCTGGTCTTGTTTCTATGTTTTCTTCTTTTATTCTAAGTGATGAATTTCAATCATTCTGAAAAAGAACCAATAAAATCTAAAGTTATGGATAATACAAAATTGTTTGCATATGATGTAGCAATAACATATGATTTTCAATAAAAATAGCTATGTGGTATAGATTTTACTGATTGTTGAAGGTTGTCCAGTGTCATCAGTTGCTAACCTCCTACAACTTTTGGTCTCTCTGACAGAGAGTTGTCAAATTAGCAATATACCACATCTTCCTTTTCTAATATTATATAACAATCAATTTATGTATTCTTCTTTATAACATTTGGGTATTTTCCCCAGTTATATATATATATACATGTATATACAATTCGTCTAAACATCAACCCAACAATGTTAGATCTGTAAATTTGCAAATTGTTCTTCCCTCGCTGGGATTCGAACCCATGCTACTGAGATATCGTGACACCAAATTGCCTGCACTGTATCCGGCGTAGATCAATGTTAAAACTTTAGGCAATAACAGTAATATTCTATTTTTCACAAGAATTTGCAATATATTATTCAAAACACCAACAACAGAATCAGCACTTCTTTATTAAAGCATCTGAAGTTCTGAAAAATTCAATTTGTGTTTTATTTCAATGAGAATATACCTTGAACTCTTTGGACATGTTGGAAATTATAACATTGATACAAAAATTATATTATTTTTCCTTATTTTTGTGTTGTTCGCTTGCTGTCTTATTTTTATATACGGTTATACATATATCCTTAAAAAGTTTAATACTTAATTATTAATAGTAACTAGAGGCTCTAAAGAACTTGTGTCGCTCAACTTGGTCTATGTGCATATTAAACAAAGGACACAGATGGATTCATGACAAAATTGTGATGGTGATGTGTTTCAAGATCTTACTTTACTGACATTCATGCTGCTTACAATTATCTCTAGTTATTATGAACTTGGCCCAAAATTTATGAAAATTGTTAAAATTGACTACAAAGGGCAATAACTCCTTAAGGCATAAATTGACCATTTTGGTCATGTTGATTACTTTTAAGGTCTTACTTTGCTGTACATTATTGTTGTTTACAGTTTATCTCTATCTATAATAATATTCAAGATAATAACCAAAAGCTGCAAATTTTCTTAAAATTACCAATTCAGGGCAGCAACCTAACAATGGGTTGTCCGCTTCATCTGAAAGTCTCAGGGCAGATAGATCTTGACCTGATAAACAATTTTAAAAATTATCTCTAGTTATTATGAACTTGGCCCAGTAGTTACAGAGGAAAATATTTTGTAAAATTTACAAAATTTATGAAAATTGTTAAAATTGACTACAAAGGGCAATAACTCCTTAAGGAGTCAACTGACCATTTTGGTCATGCTGATAATTTGTAGATCTTACTTTGCTGAACATTATTGCAATTTACAGTTAATCTCTATCTATAATAATTTTCAAGATAATAATTGAAAACGGCAAAATTTCCTTAAAATTACCAATTCAGGGCAGCAACCTAACAATGGGTTGTCCGCTTCATCTGAAAGTCTCAGGGCAGATAGATCTTGACCTGATAAACAATTTTAAAAATTGGATATTTTGTATTTTGATATTCTGAAAACATTAGTAATATTCTATGAAATAACTTATTTCCAAGTTCACAAAACACCAATGTGTCAGATATTAATTTCAAGATATGTATAAACATGATTAACTATTTGTGTATGTGTTACATATTTGTTTTTGCTCATTTTTGTAGATAAATAAGGCTATTAGTTTTCTCGTTTGAATTGTTTTCCATTGTCATTTCGGGGCCTATTATAGCTGACCATGCGGTATGGGCTTTGCTCATTGTTGAAGACCTAACAGTGACCTATAGTTGTTAATTTCTGAGTCATTTTGTCTCTTGTGGAGTGTTGTCTCATTGGCAATCATACCACATCGTCTTTTTATAGTTGACAGGATGTCATGCAAAATCCCCTTATACTAACATACTAAATTTTGAGTATATATATATGTGAAACCACAAGTTACTAACTGAGTTCATGGCATACTATCACCAAAAACTTAATGAGGATACAATTTAGAGAAAGGAATGGATAGATGGATGCACAAACACCATCAAAACAGAGCATAAAACTTACCGAATTAGATGTTTTACATTTATCCTTTAGAAGCAGGAAAATTTGAGTGATTCTTTTCTTTCTCTGCCTTCCATGATATAAACTTCAAATTCATTCATGCAAAATATGAAAATCTGCAAAAGTAGGACCTCAGCTTATCCACATTTTGACTTTTGAACTGCATTGTTCTTTTCTTCTTGCTTTCAACCTAAACATAAAAATAAATGATAAAAACATAATTCTAGACTAACTTTGTGCATTTATTTTTGTTGGTACAAACAATTTTTTCAAACTTTAAACGAAAACATCCTCACAAAAAAAGACATCATACGGTCCAAGGACACAGTTATCGTCCTTTGGTTTTCGTTGTCTCAGTTGTCTACGAATATAGTCCCTGGTGTGAACAGTGTATAACTTGCAATTTTTTTTTGATACACTTTCCCAATTAATTTCTTGATATTTAATGCATGAAATATTAAGATGGGGATGAAATAACATGTTAAAAAATTTGGGTGCTGAATCTTTATGTAAAGTTGTGATTTGGTCCAGTTAAAATTTAAGTACGTCTGAAGCTGTCAAACTGAATTTTACACCCCCTTAACACAGAATTGTCAATATTTTGAATTAGAACTAGTAGAAGTTTCAATAATTTTGATATTATTTGTCCCACTAGTAATACACTACGCTGTAAAAATATTTTTGAGAAAGAGCAGGTGCGATTTTTTTAATTTGAATTTATTGTCTAAAAGAAATGCACTACGAAATAACTGTGTTCTTGGGCCTAAGAGATTGATTCCGTAAATCTAGATTCTGTACTTTGGCAACTTTCCTGAATGGTTTGCTGGTTTCAATTTGTCAAACTCAATAAAAGTAAAGGATTTACATCTTTGTTTGACAGAAATTCTGTTAAAATGTCCCATTTTGGCATTATACGGCTAAAATAAGCATTATAAAGCAGTTTGCATTTTATGCCTAAGGGGCATGCTGACTTTCTATCTGACAGCTTTTTTGTTCCTGATATTTGTGTTTCTATGCTTAAATCTAATTTAATTAACCATTTGTGAACTCTGAATCTACAGAAAAAATGTGCAGAATATTTTGTATTCATGGCCCTGGTTAAACGGACTGTTAGATGTATGTAAAATGTGAGAGCATTGTACATAAAATCTGTAGTCCATCACAAATATTTCACTAAATCTGTAAAAAAAGCACTTTACAATGATCAGTACACCTTATTCATTTCATATGCTACCATGGTTTTCTTCTTTAGGGTAGTAAGTGGTCCAAATATATATGCCAATTGAGACTAAAACTGCATGCAAATTTTCCATTGAAAAGTGAAAAGAACTGGTCACCAGACCATTCTCAGGCTGCAAACAATTTAAATACAAGAGTCCTTTTGCAATTAGACTTATTCTATCATGACACCTTAGCATAGAAATGAGCAAAAAGTAACAAATTTTCTTTTCTTATAGCTTCTGTGTGCATTTTTATATGTAAATATAGGCTACGGCCTAATTCAACTCTAAATAATTCTCAGTATTACATGGCCCAAGACCATTTTATACTCATGTGGTATGCTTTTGTAACTTTTCTTTACCTTTAAAGTACATTTAATATATATGAAAGAATAATTTAGGGTTAAAAACTTCAAAACTTCACATTGGTTGAAAAATGCATGTTTATATAAGGCTGCCCTGAATTTGAAAATCTCTATTTTCAGGCATAGGCTCATATAAATTTGACTTTGGAATAATTATAATAAATCTGATAAATAAAATGAGTATTCAAATGCTTTTAATACTTAATATATAATATTCAAGAGCATTTAAAAGCAACTTTTGCAAAATTAAATTGTTTTAGGCCAAAATCTTGACAGTTGAAAATATTTGATTTTACGTCAAAATAAACATCCAAATGTCAATACTAAAATGACCCTAGTTTCTATAAAATATGTCCTATGGCCATGAATCTTGGCAAACTCTCATAATTCCTAAGCTTAGGTCATGCAAAGTTTGATTAAGATTGGTCAAGTTTTTCTGTTCTATTAGGTCCAAGGAGACAGTTATCTTCCTTTAAACTGAATTTTAGACCCCTTAACACAGAATTGTCAATATTTTGAATTAGAGCTGGTAGAAGTTTCTATAATTTTGAAATTATTTGTCCCACTAGTAATACACTACACTGTAAAAATCTTTTTGAGAAAAGGCAGGTGCGATTTTTTTAATTTGAATTTATTGTCTAAAAGAAATGCACTACGAAATAACTGTGTTCTTGGGCCATACTTAAGCCTCCAAAATATTTAAACAAACCAAAACTAATACTTGATTAAGATCTTGTCATAAATGTATAGCATGGATATCTCTTATTTTTGAAGACCATTTGTCTATTGCATACTTATATTCCTTTGTACAAGAGTATGCATCAATATTAAAGATTGATTATAAGGACCTTAAAATCAAAGAGGTAGTGCCATTATCCCCTGAATTCATTACACTATAGGACGCAATAAGGCCTCTCCAAACTGTATGCCAATTGTTTACATGTTTAATTAGCATGATTATTTTAATAGCTCCTATTTTAACAGCTCCATGTGTACACTTTGTGAATCTTACAATACTGCATGTATATTCTGATATTCAGAACTTCTTGTGAGGTTTTTATTAAGTCTGCATAAAATGGTCCCAACAAATTTTCCACATCATTTCAACCCTGCCTACGCCACTGGTAGTTGAAACCCACCCACCCTTAATCCTGGGTTGGGACACCCTCCCCTTTTTTAAATGGCTGGATCCGCATCTGAAATGAGTATTAAATAAAACTTTACCCAAGAAAAGTAATGGATAGTTACTCATTTGGGAAACTTTCAAATTCACCGCATGCCGGAGCCCGTGTACAAAGTGGTGGGTTTTCATCATTCATCTGACATGCCCATGTTCAATGTTGTATGATTTGCCGAATAACGCACGATTTAGGCAAATTGAGAAAATATCATGTCTGTGTTTGATAAAGTGTGTGTGCATTAATTTTCTATACCTTCTTATTTAATATTTTTCCAATACTGATGGCAAGTGGTGTAAGGCTTGTATAAACGCATAGTGTACCAATTTCTTGAGACGTGCTAGTTACAAGTGCGATCGAGGAAAGCAGGGAAAGAAACTTATCAATTGTGCTTATTTTTAAGACAAAATGAGCCGCCGTAAAAACCGTGTCAAGGAGGTTACTGACAGGGTCATCCTCGGGAACATGAAGTAGTACAGACATTGATATTTTACCATGCAGTCAATATCCCGATTAAAACGTATGGATGCAAAAGGTTAAGTGGTTTTCGGCAGCTGACTACTAATGCATGCACTTTGTCTCAAAATATCCCGGCAGCGTTAAATACCAGTTGAAGTCGGGATCTTGGGGTAGGGTGTCTTCTTTTCTGTCTTCTTTTCTTCAGCTATATTTCAACAAATTTACACTTTTGCTCATTATTCTTTATTCTTTTTAATCGTTATTCTCTATTCTGTTAACCACCATCCATACCCTCTTATGTGGACTTCTATTCTGTTCTATGGTCGGGTTGTTGTCTCTTTGACACATTCCCATTTCCATTCTCAATTTTATTCAGCTTTTGGTAGATTTTTTATCCTATTTCTGTCGATGTGAATGTAAATACATTATTTATCACAAAAGAAAAATTACTAAATATTTATTTATGACATTTATGAAGTCCTCACCAGTTGCGGATCCAAAATTGTCATAAGGAAATGTGTGTAATTGTATTAAAGAATTCAACAATACACGTTCTTAACAGGTAACATTCAATTGACAAATTTACAAATTCAGATGTACTGGCATTCCACACCCAATTAGTTACTTGCTGTATATTGCTTAATTTAATTGTTTATTGTCAATCCTCAACATCGTGAATACGCAATGCGAGGTGTTGGCTATGATTGATACAGGGTGGCGGCTTCGAAGCGGAAGAAAAAGAATAGACAAAAGTGTAGAATTTTGTTGTTGAATTTTTTTAAACTTCTGAATTCCTAAATTTGTACTTAACTCCGTTGTCCGTTCTACGGATAACATGGTTGTTTGATATAAGATTAGGATAAAAGCATCTGGAAAAATTGTTACTAGTATTATAAGTATTCGAATATATAAAGAGAAATGGGTACGAAAAAACTTAACAAGGAATAAGTATTGGTAAACGGACAGAAAGTCGCAGTACAAAAGTTTGAACTAATTATTTTACAACTGTTTTAATATATGAGAGAAAGTGTTTATGAATTGGCTTTATTTATAGATAAATGTATTTTAGTTGAGGAAATGTTTAATTCGCCTTCAAATACTTTTTATCAATAACTTATAAAAAGGAGACATTTTGACAGCATGAAGCCAGTTAATTACCAAACCACTTTGACCGATTGTTTTTTAACAGTCATTGTTCAATATTAATATTCAAAATTGATTTTGTTTACAGTGGCGGATCCAGAAATTTTCATAAGTGGGGCCCACTGACTGCCAAAGAGGGGCCTGCTCCGGTCATGCTTCAGTGATTCCTATATAAGCAACAAAATTTTTCCCAGTAAAGGGGCGCCCCTCTGCCCCTCTAAATCCGCTTCTGGTTTAAAAGTCCGTTTCCTTTTAAAATGTTTCAGAAAATACTTAAAGTTTTTTTAAATTAAGATAAGTTCAAAGAAAAAAATCCCCAAACTGAATGGTGAATTTTCACTTGTTACTTTTTGTTACAGATACGTTCTAAGTGTCAATCCTAGCAAACACAAAATTGGAAATAAAAGCGATTAAAATGAAATTTTTAGAAGGAAAAGGGGTTTAATGAACAAATTGTTACTATACACTCACATACTTCTAAAAGATTTGCATATGTAAGCTGTCTATGAATAATGTTAAATTATTTCAGGAGTTTCAATTAATTTAGGAGAAAAAAGATTAAAACAGTTTAATTTTCGACACCACCTTCTGCAAAAAAAGTGACTTCAGTGTCGACTCAGAATTTCCTTTTGAAATTGTTAGATGGCAGTAAACACTGGACACTTTTAATTTGCAAAACACTCATTTGCAAATCCGCCGCCTCAAATAAGAGCTACAATGTCATGTATATAACCAAAATGTGCGGAATTACATGGGATTCAATAATTTCATTTGTTTTCTACTGTTACTATTATATTTATTTTGCTATTTGATTTATAAAAACATGGGATTTTCAATATCCCATGGGACAGGGCAAAATCCCATGGGATCGACCATTATCCCATGGGATTTTGGTTAAATCCATGGGATTTTTTGGTCCCATGGGATAATTGTAGTCCCATGGGATATTTGTTGTCCCATGGGACAAAAAATCCCATGGGACTATAATTATCCCATGGGATTTTAATATCCCATGGGACACATTAAAATCCTATGGGATTCAAATTATAATTATATAGATATAAATATATATTAATGTGTATGTTACAATATGTATTCTATTTGGTAGTAAATTGTTATAAGATGAATCTTTTAATTGAATATCTTTTTTCTTTGGAAATGTTAATTCAACATATTGTTCTATAACTGTTCAAAACTAAACTTTTAAACAACAAAGCAGATAATGTAAGTATCAATATATGTTTATTTATGAATTATAGAATACTTTCTTGAAACACAATTATTTACCATTTGAAATCAATGAAAACTCTATCATTAGGCTTAACATACTAGTAGCTATTTAAGTAAATCTATTTTTTCACAATATCCCTCCACACAAAACATTAATAGTTTCTTATCATCCAGCATTGTGTGATTGTATAGTCCACTTTTGGTCATTCAACACAGAACATTGACATTATTGTGGTTTCAATATCTTTTGGTTTTAATAGAACTTTGATTCATTGACTGAGTGATGAAAATAATAACTGATCCAACTTTTGTCTTTGAATTTATTCTGGTCTTGTTTCTATGTTTTCTCCATTTATTTTAGGTGATGAATTTCAATCCTTCTGAAAAGAACCAATAAAATCTGAAGTTATGTATTATACAAAATTGTTTGCATACATGTAGCAATAATATGATTTTCAATAAAAATAGCTATGCGGTATGGATTTTACTGATTTTTTAAAAGTTGTCCAGTGTCATCAGTTGCTAACCTCCTACATCCTTTGGTCTCTGATGGAGATTTGTCAAATTAGCAATATACCGCATCTTCCTATTCAAATACTATATAACAATCAATTAATTTATTCTTCTTTATAACATTTGGGTATTTTCCCAGGTTATATATATAATATATATATAAAGATCAATGTTAAAACTTTAGGCAATTATAATAACATTCCATTATTCACAAGAATTTGCAATATATTATACAAAACGCAGACAACAGAAACAATATTTCCTTAAGCTTTTGAAGTTCTGACAGAGTTCAATTTGTGTTTTATTTCAATGAAAAATACCTTGAACTCTTTGGACATATTGAAATTATAACATTGATACAAAAATTATATTGTTTTATCCTTATTTTTGTGTTGTTGGCTTGCTGTCTCATTTTATATACAGTTATACATACATCAATAATCTTCTTCTTTATTAAAAGTAACTAGAGGCTCCAAGGAACCTGTGTCGCTCACCTGATATTTTTATTTACAATTGATGCATAAATCAATGCAACCGTTATACTTTTGCTTTAGTTTCAGAGATATAAGCCAAAACTGCATTTTACCCTATGTTCTATTTTTAGCCATGTCTGCCATGTTGGTTGGCAGGCAGGGTCATCGGACACATTTTTAAACTAAATACCCTAATGACGATTGTGACCAAGTTTGGTTAAATGGTTAAGTGTCTCAGTTGTTTCAGAGGAGAAGATTTTGTAAAGATTACAAAATTTACCAAAATTGTTAAAATTGACTTTAAAGGGCAATAACTCTTTAAGGGTCAACTGACCATTTTGGTGATGTTGACTTACTTGTAGATCTTACTTTGCTGAACATTATTGCTGTTTACAGTTTATCTCTATCTATAATAATATTCAAGATAATAACCAAAACTGCAAAATTTCCTTAAAATTGCCAATTCAGGGGCGCAACCCAACAACAGGTTGTCTGATTCGTCTGAAAATTTCAGGACAGATAGATCTTAACCTGATGAACATTTTACAAATGTCAAATTTGCTCTTAATGCTTTAGTTTCAGAGATATAAGCCAAAACTGCATTTTACCCTATGTTCTATTTTTAGCCATGTTGGTTGGCAGGCGGGGTCATCGGACACATTTTTAAACTAGATACCCTAATGATGATTGTGATCAAGTTTGGTTTAATTTGTCTTACTAGTTTCAGAGGAGAAGATTTTGTAAAGATAACAAAATTTACAAAAATTGTTAAAATTGACTTTAAAGGGCAATAACTCCTTAAGGGTCAATTGACCATTTTGGTCATGTCAACTTTTTGTAGATCTTACTCTGCTGAACATTATTGCTGTTTACAGTTTATCTCTATCTATAATAATATTCAAGATAATAACCAAAACGGCAAAATTTCCTTAAAATTACCAATGCAGGGCAGCAACCCAGCAACGGGTTGTCCGATTCATCTGAAAATTTCAGGGTAGATTGATCTTGACCTGATAAACAATTCTACCCCATGTCAGATTTGCTCTAAATGCTTTGGTTTTAGAGATATAAGCCAAAATCTACATTTTACCCTATGTTCTATTTTTAGCCATGGCGGCCATCTTGGTTGGTTGGCTTGGTCACCGGGCACAATTTTAAACTAGATACCCCAATGATGATTGTGGCCAAGTTTGGTTAAATTGGTCCAGTAGTTTCAGAGGAGAAGATTTTGTAAAGTTAACGACGGACGACGACGGACGGACGCCGGATGCCAAGTGATGAGAAAGCTCACTTGGCCCTTTGGGCCAGGTGAGCTAAAATGGGATATTTTTTATTTTGATATCCCAAAACATTATAGTTCTATCGAATAACTTATTACCAAGTTCACAAACACCAATGTGTTTTATATTAATTTTAAGACATGTATAAATGTTCCAGACCATATCAGTATTTGGACCGTACGTTAACATATAAGTATACTCTTATAGTCCAACCATATGCATATAGTCAGACCATTTGAGTATACTTGTACTGTCTAGTACCAGCTCGACCAAACATGTGTTTTATTTCAACTGCAATTAAACTTTTTGTATTAATCTATTAAAGATTTCAGTTATGTTGATCTGTAATGTACATTTGTTTCTAATAAACTTGACCAACTTCTTAAAATTGGGCAGACTGTACGCGTACAGACCAGATACTCATATGTTCTGGAACATAAACATGATTAACAAGCATTTGACAGGATGTCTTGCTAAAATCCCATTAATATTAGTACTAAATTTTGCGTATATACATGTAAATCCACAAAATACTTACTGAAATTCATGGCGAACACTCACCAAAAACTTAAAGAGGATACAATTTAGAGGAAGGACTGGACAGATGAATGCACAAACAGAGCATAAAACTTACCGAAAACAAGATGTTTTACATTTATCCTTCAGATGCAGGAAAATTGAAAAGTTTTTTTTCTTTCTCTGCCATCCATGATATAAACTTTAAATTTATTCATGCAAAATATGGAAATCTGCAAAGGTAGGACCTTGAACCTCAGCTTATCAACATTTTGATTTTTGAACTGCATATTTGTTCTTTTCATCTTGCTGACAACCTAAACATAAAAAATGATAAAACATAATTCTAGATTAACTTTGTGTTTTTATTTTGTTGGTACAAACAATTTTTCCCAACTTAAAACGAAAACATCATCACAAAAAAAGGAGGTCATACTAACCTCCAAATTTTTAAACAAACCAAAATTATAACTGGATTAAGATCTTGTCATAAATTAATAGCATCGATACTCTTATTTTTGAAGACCATATATGTCTATTGCATACTTATATTCCTTTGTACAAGAGTATGCATATTAAGATTGATTCCGAGGACTTTAATGTTAAATTAGCATGATTAATTTTACAGTTTCTCAGCTCCATGTGTACATTTTGAGAGAATCTTTCAATACTGTATATTCTGATATTCAGAACTTATTGTGAGGTTTTTATTAATGCAACTGAGAGCTGTATCTCATTCTCATTTCTGATACATATTTATGAGCTGAAGACCAGTGCCGAAATTTTCTCACTGCATTGAAGACCCATAGGTGACCTTCAGCCGTTGTCTCCTCTTTGGTTGGGTTGCTGTCTCTTTGACAAATTCCCATTTCATAACATGTATGCAGATTTTTCTTAAATTACAATAATCAATCACGCAATTTCATCCATTATTGAAAATAAGCAAAAATAAATGCACACAAAATTTAACATTGTTATTAAAGGTTTTTTTAAAATTCAAAACAGTTGCCTACACCTACACCGTTAATTTCCTTGTTTGATTTATTTCATATTTTTAAAGCCTTTATAGCTAGCTAGATGGTATGCCGGGTGGATCCAGCCATTTTAAAAAGGGGGGTTCCAAACCCAAGACAAAGGGGGTGTTCCAACTATATGTTCCCATTCAAATGCATTTGAAAAAAGGGGGTTCAAGTTGAACTTCCAACCCTGGAATCCTCCCCTGGATCCGCCACTGGTAAGGCTTTTGCTCATAGTTGCATTCATATCGTTACCTATACCTTACTTGTGCATCATTTGGTCTCTGATGGGGATAGGCCTACTGAAGAAGGTTCAACTTGCAATTTGCCGGATTATAGGTCTATTTATCCAAAATGTAGAAGAAAGACATGCATAATAAAACCAAAATTATGTTCAAACAAGAAGTAATTGTAACAGGATGCTGTTACGAAGTCTCCCAAACAAAGCTCACATAACTCGCCATTCCTATTGTCCCATATTCATTTGATTTGTTTTATTGTCTCATACAAGAATATATATGGTTTAGGGGTGGGGATCAGGGATCCGGAAATTTTTCACCTAACCACTGGGGATCTCAACCATTTAAAAGTTTTTCAAACATGTGGGGTGGGGTGACCCCATGGACTCTCCTATATTTCATTTGATGTGTTTTATTGTTCCATACAAGAATATATATGGTTTAGGAGTGGGGATCTTGACCGTTTACAAGTTTTCAAACAAGAGGGGGTGGGGTGACCCCCTAGGGACTTCCCTTTTATTTCATTTCATTTATTTTATTGTCCCTACAAGAATATATATGGTTTAGGGTGGGGATCTGGATCGTTCACAAGATAATAGCACATTCTCAAATTGAACGGGTGGGTTGACCCCAGGGACTTCCTTTAATTTCATTTGATTAGTTTTATTGTCCCATACAAGAATATATATGGTATAGGGTGGAGATCTGGACTGTTAACATGATAATAGCACATTCTGAAATTGAACGGGTGGGGTGACCCCAGGGACTTCCTTTAATTTTAATTGATTTGTTTTATCGTCCCATTCAAGAATATGTATGGTTTAGGGTGGGGATCTGGACTGTTTACAAGATAATAGCATATTCTCAAATTGAAGGGGTGGGTATTACCCCCAGGGACTCACCCTATATTTCATGTGATTTGTTTTATTGTCCTATCATCATTTCTGAAGACTGCGTGTGTCTATCACTTACAGTTTACAAGTTATATTCATTTGAAAATTGTAGAAAATAAAATCCCATAGGGTTCTATAGTAAACCCCTCCCTTCTTTCTTCCCCCCAAAATACCCCTTAATAGACCCCAATGCACAGCTAATTTACATTATTTTCCCTTGATTTACACTTTAGAATACAGGTATAAAGTTTTCAAGATAATACAACTGAAGCCCACAGTGGTGGATCCAGAAATTTTCATAAGTGGGGGCCTACTGACTGCCTAAGAGGGGGCCTGCTCCTGTCATGCTTCAGTAATTCCCTATATAATCAATCCATTTTTTCCAAAAAAGGGGGCCCTGAACTCCTGATCAGCCCCCCCCCTTTCCTCATTTCAATCACCCTGATATAAATTTAATTTTATCACTTACAATAGGAATGGTTTAAATTCCCAATAATTCTAGTCGGTCAAATATATGAATAAATTGATTTAACCTTTATACCATTCATTAATATCAACATATTTCATTTTTGATAAAAGAAGGGCAAAAGTTTTCTATGGGTAGAAATGGATAGTTAATGGGAAGCTTTCAAATTCACAACATGCGGTGGCTGTGTTCAAAGTGCTGGGTTTTCATCACCCTCGTTGTTTGCGGACTAACGATTTAGGCCTGTGGTGGATAATAGTGTGCGTGCATTAATTTTTTGTACCTTCTTAATCAATATTTTCAAATACTGACGACAAGTGTTGTAATGTATCAATGATCATCAATGTCTTATTTGAGGCCAACGTGCTATTTACATGTGCGATCGATAATGCAGGGGAAGGAAACTTGTCAATTATGTTTATTTTTAAGCCAAAATAAGATGATCCGCCGTAAAATTAACCTTGGGTAATCCTCAAATTGATGCAAGAGTGCTACCGGCCGACTACTAATACATGTCTTTGTCTCAAAATAACTCGGCAGCGTCAAATAACAGTTGAAGTAAGGATCGTCTCGGGGGGGTCTTTTTTAGCTATAATTTTAATAACTTACACTTTTTCCATTATTCTCTTTCTTTCACTATTCTTTATTCCTTTTTTCTTTGCCCGTTATTCTCTATTCTGTTAATTCACATCCCTACCCTCTTAAGTGGACTTTCGGTGGGTTTTTTTAGTTCTGGTATTACAGTGGCGGATTTACCGGGGGGCACAGGGGGCACGTGCCCCCAGTCGAGGTCACCAAAAAATTTTCTAACATAGTTTTATTGTTACTGTATCTGCTTATTTAGATATCTAGATCGAAAATCAAGACACAGCTTGATTTGACTTCTTAAACTGGTCGTTAATTAACCCCAGCTTCAACATGTGATTTATGACAACTTATCGATGGGTGTTAATTTGACAACTTTGTGTATATATAATGTCTATATCCAAAAGCATTTATGTAAACTACATGTACATGTACATGCTGATTGGAATTAATACGAACATATTTATTGGTTTCTAATACAATATTACAGGATCAAGATCGATTAACAAGTGAAATCTTCTGATCAGGAAAGAAATTACCAACTATAAAATCGGTCTTAAAAGAATATGTAAAATAGATGTTTAGTGTCAGGAATGTTAGTATCGATATGAGATATGTCTTTTTACCAAACACTCACATTGTATACGGTTTCTGGGGAATGTGCCTGTCTCAGAACAGTCTTTTCGGATTTTATTAAACAACAAACGATTTTTTCAATGCATACAGCATTTTTTATACGACCGCAAAATTAAAATTTTTTGGTCGTATATTGGTATCACGTCGTCGTCGTCCGAAGACAGATGGTTTCGGATAGAAACTTTAGTATAAGTAAATAGAAATCAATAAAATTTAAACACAAGGTTTATAACTACAAAAGGAAGGTTGGGATTGATTTTGGGGTTATGGTCCCAAAGGTTTAAGAATTAGGGGCCAAAAGGGGCCCAAATAAGCATTTTGCAGTTTCAGACAATAACTTGTGTTTAAGTGAATGAATCTCTGAAATTATACCACAAGTTTCCATACATATAAAAGTTTTTTTCCTCTTATTTTTTATGGAAACAAACACTTCCCCTCTGCAAAACATGAATGGTCTGTGCCTTATATATAACCATTAATAAAATTATATTGTATCATAGAAAACCTACTTATATTTGAGATGAAGAACAACAATAAAAGCTTATTGTGTGTTTTTTGCTGTGCATGTGCTGATTTTGTGTCATGGATGGATACCCCATATCCTTTGTTTTTCTATTATAGTACAGTAATATGTGTAGGTCTATATTTTTTCTTGTTTTAATTACCATGTATGAGGGTATGAATAGGTTACCGTGAACTAGGGTATGAATGGTTTACCCTGAATGAGGGTATGAACGGGTTTTACAGATTAGAGAATAATGGTCAAAAAGGTAAGGCTAGAAAAAATGGGCCCAAAAATATACAAAACAGATTAAAGCTGTGATGAACTGTAAAGAATAGAGGACAATTGGCAACAAATAAAAGAGTAGAAAGAAACGGACCCCAAAATAATGAAAAGGTATAAAAATGAAGACCCGACCCCTACCCTCCCTCATACGACCACCATCATCCCCAATACATGACACCACCACCACCCACACTCGCATATATGCATATATAAAAAAAATCTTTAATTTTGGTTTCATGGTGCCCCCCCCCAGACATCGAGTTTCTGGATCCGCCCCTGTATTATGCGATAAGTCAATTTTTCATGCAGTTTCATGAAATAATGGTTTTATGCATATCAGCAAGGAATTGTATTTAAATATACAATTCCTTGATATCAGCCAAGATTGTGCGTGAAATTTTAATAAACAATTCAACACTACACGTTATGTGAATTTGATCAAAATCGATGAACATGAATTTGACAGCTAGTGCCCTTTAACAGGTAAAATTCAATTAACAAATTCTGATCTACTGGCATTCAACACCAAATTACTTACTTGCTGTATATTGATAAACGTGATTGTATATTGTCAATACCACAACATCGTGAATACGCCATGTGAGGTGTTGGCTATGTTATGGGGTCACCGGTGGCGGCTTCGAAACAGAGAAAAAATCAAGGTAAAAAGTGTAGAATTTTGTTGTTGAAAATTTAAGTTGTAAATTCCTAAAAAAGTACTTAATTCCGTTCAACTGCTAACATGTTAGTTCGATACGAAAATAGGATAAAAGCATCCGGAAAATTTGTGATCAGTAATTATCATTCGAATATATGAAGAGCAATGGGTATAAAAAAAACTGAACAAGAAAAGTATTAGTAAACAGACAGAAAGTCGTTGAATTAATTATTTTACAATTGTTTAAATATATGAGAGAATGTTTTAGGCGAATTGTCTTTATTTACAGATAAATGTATTTTAGTTCGGGAAATGATTTATTCTTCTGGCGGCTTCAAATATTTTTTATCAATAACTTATTACACAAGGAGACATTTTTGACTTTTGACAGCATGAACCCCAGTTAATTAGCAAACACAAATTAAGAAACAAAATCGTTTACAGTTAAATTTTATAGAAGGAAAAGGGGGTAAATAAACAAATTTTACTATACGCTCACATACTTCTAAAAAGATTTGCATATGTAAGCTGTCTATAGATAATGTTAAATTATTTCAGGAGTTTTGAAAAAAGAATATATACAGTTTAATTTTCGACGTCTACTGCTACAAAAAAATAGTGATTATTTTTATAGATTTGGTACTTCGATCAGTTTCGACTCAAAATTTCTTTTGGAATTGTTAGATGGCAAACTATTTAGGAGAAGATTGTATCTGTACTTTATGTAATTATGGTGATATTGGCGACGAGATTCATTATATGATAGCAAGGGCTTGTACAAATCCTTGATTATAGAATGTTCGGCAATATAAATAGACGAAAGTAGACAAACCCTAATTAAACGGGGTTTTGATCTCCAAGCTGGCCACATCGAATAAGATCTATATTTCTAAACGTTTTTAAATGAAATAACTTGAATTGAAAAATTTTCCAGCTGTGTGAAGGTTTTTTATATTTCTAAACGTCTTCAATTATTACATACGAAAGAAAAAAATTATTTAGCATATTCATATATTTTTATAATTTTTTCCAAGGAAACTTTTTTTTGGAAAAGTTTACTTCTATGTGTTTATAACCATCACCAGAGACATATTCTCTGCCATCACCAATCAGTCCTAATCATTAAAGATCAATTAACCAAATTCAAATGATGATTGGTATTGAATATGATCATCGGCCATCCGTGACGTATCCCAAATACCGGCGCATGCCGATAGATAGATAGAATGATAGATAAAGATGGTTTGTATGGCAAGCCGTTGTGGAATTTATTCCTATTCATTAATATTAAAATGATTTTTAATATTACAAAATCATTTTTAATATTAATAAATCGAATTTTAATATTAAAAATACTGTTTTTAATATTAATAAATGAATATTTAATATTAAAAATCATGTATTAATATTAAAAATCATTTTTAACATTAAATATTCAGTCTGATTTTTAATATTAATAAATGAATTTGTAATATTAAATAATACGCTGATTTTTAATATTAAAAATCAACATCAATGTTACCTTAGCGTTTAATATAAGGCACACCAATCATTTGATTTTATCAGAGACATATAATACATGTATTATATGTCTCAATACATGTATTATATGTCTCTGATTTTATCAAAACAAAATTACAAAATTATTAAATAAATTATCAATCGAATGTATACCCTCAACGCTCACTAAAACTTATATATACATGTCCTAAGTGACACCCAGGAGATCCTGAACGGTTTTAGACGTACCATTATTTTATATGCATATATTTGAAGCTGTTCTTAATTTTGTACATAATAGGTATATATATATGTGTGTATCAGACCAAATGACTTCCCAATTAGCAGAGGCGGATTTAGGTTTTTCCCAGCCCCCATCTTGGAAAAATTGGTAGACTATATAGGGAATCACTGAAGCATGACTGGAAGGGACCCCTCTAAGGCAGTCAATGGGTCCCCACTTATGAAAATTTCTGGATCAACCACTGCTTAGTTCTAGTTATCTTAGGTCCTAGTGTGAAATAAAGCCAATGGAATTGGTCTTTTAAACACATCTACATACATGTATACGTTTTCTCAAGGGTTGGTTCATGCAATTTTGAAATTATGTTTACTCAATGCGCAGTTACTGAAGTTTATATTTGCTACTTTTCTTCTTTATTTCATATAAATGATTTTTTGATTTTTTTTTTTTTTAAATTTGTGGTGTTGAAATAGGAATGGACACAGATACCTAAGCACATTTAACAAAAGAAATTTTGTGTAATGTCATCAATCTGTATTACGCGTAGACAGGATGTTCTCTAGAAAACTATACGTTATACACACCCGAGGGTACACGCACTGTCGTAATGGAAAATTACTGTATGTTATAATTACCTGTAATCAGCTTTGCAACAAATCAGTTGACTGACCATGTCATTACAGTTCAAAAAGATTTTCCTCAAATCAAAATGGAATATTCATTTTATCTTTAAAATTTAAAACTTTAGAAATAGAAATAGAAAGAATTGAACAATTTAAAATCGTATTTTAACAAAGATCAAGGATTTGTATAGTGAGAAGGATTAAGATATAATTTTACAACGATCCTAAGAAAATATGCAAACAAACGTTGAATCAAACCTACGCAGTTTTATATTATAAGACTGACACACATCAGTTTGCTAACTCAGTGTGCTGGGTGAGGTGCTGGAACTTGATATACATGTATCATTAAGTTATAGTTCTGTTAGGATTTGACTGCCTTTTACAGGGACTTTCTATTCTTACTGTTAACAGTTAGTAATAGACTGTTCCTGACTTAGAATGATTCTCTGCTCAGCAACTGGTGCGTAATTGGCATTTGATTCAAATATCTTGTAGCAGTAAAAAACACAAATTAATGTATTTAACAGCTTTATTCAGGAGCACAGTCTGTTAATCGTAAATAACTTCGAGATTTATGTGTAAGTTTACTCTGCTGCTCGAGCTCTGCTAATCGATGTTCCAGTATTTCAGATTTATATTTATTCGTGAGGCCCTCGTCATTATTTATATTCACTCAAAGCACAGTCGCCTGGAGATTTAATAATCATAGCGAAAATTATAGCGAAAAATAGCGACAAATGGGGAAATAAAATATTTTAGTAGCATTATTATTAAATCTTCAGGCGACTGTGCTCAATTAAGAGGTTCTCCGTTACTTGGAAAATCTTATCTGATTCAGGATCAATTCATCGGTTACACTCCCTATCATCAGTGATTCTTTGTTTTTAAAAGGTATTGTGTAAGTGTTGACTCTCAATTTGCATGATTAATAACAGATATCGACTCGCTACCCGGACTACTGCAAAAACAATTATTCAGTTCACTGATTTAGATGGAAGGTAAAAGTACAGAAAGTCACAGGACAAAAGTCAAAGGACATAAAGTCACAAATTTGATAGGACAAAACATCCATTTTAAAAGGGGGTTCTCAACCCATTGTAAAGGGGGTTCCAACTATATGTCCCCATTCAAATGCATTGATCGTCCAAAAAAGGGGTTCCAACCCCGGAACCACCCTCTGGATCCGCCACTGCAAAAGTCACAGGACAAAAGTCACAAACAATTTGTTGACAATTGTTTGAATATATATGAAAAGATCTTGAAATATTTTCTTTTATTACATATATTCATTTTAATTTAAGGAAATTGCTCATACATGTCATAAACCTTGATAAATGAAAATGTATTAGTTTTAATCATGCAAAGGATATATTTATTGGCAAATTGAAGCCATTTAAGTACCAAGCCACTTTGACATTTTGTTCTCATAACAATTATTTGATCATTATTGATATTTATTGAATACATTTCAATTACAAAGTTGCTTCATGTATAAAACTTCAAGAAAAATACAAAAAAGTGTTTTCTTGTTCAACATGTTCAAAGAAAAATAATCTCAAAACTTAATTGTGACTTTTGTCCTGTGACTTTTGTCTGTGACTTTTGACCGTGACTTTTGTCCTGTGACTTTCTGTCCTACATTCAGATTGAATAGGGGTTTGGTTGACCCGTCTCCCTCTATCTGAGACTACCATCTCAGTGATGAGCTTTATGTTTTGTGTATTGTGCTTGTCATATATGTATGTCGGATAAAAGCTCTACAGAGCTTATGTTGTATTGTTATATGTATAACCGACTTTAAATAAATCTTTTTTGCTAGCCCCTAACAACTAACAAATAAGAATTAGGTTACTTCTTTTTGTAATACAAACAATTAAGACGTCTTGCAAGGCTTTTTTTTACCATGATGGCGTCCCATAAAAAGTTGAAATAGCCATGCAAGACGTCATTATCATTTGGACTAATATTATGGCACATATTGTCGTACCACAGGATTTGTGTCAATTTTTCTGGTTTTCTATCCTCACGAACCCCAAAATACTAGTGATAAAATGTTAACTTACTTCTTAATTAAAGCCTAATATTAAGAAGGCAGAAGACCTGGACCATTCATACTTTGTATATACATGCCTTATGTTATGAAGTTTTCGTCTGTCATATGTTCATTGACCTTGAGTGACCTCATTTCATGGCTAAGTGACTGCATTGAAAAAAAAGTTAAGGTGTTGTTGGTATCCTCAATTTCTATTATCATGATTATAATGAGTAATAGGATTCCTATTACTCATTATAAGAGAAATCAAGAATACCAAAAAATTTAAGGATAACTATATTTGATATGTGCATACCTTGCAAAGTCTTCATGTTCGCCAGACAGTTTTCACTTGGTTTGACCTTATTTCATGGATCAGTGAACAAGTTAAGCTTTTGTGGTCACGTCCATATCTCAGATACCATAAACAATGTGTCTACTATATTTACTTTTAATTATTGTATGGAATGATTGTAAGGTATGCATGTCCAACTGGCAAGTTTCATCTGACCTTGACCTCATTTTCATGGTTCAGTGGTTATTGTTAAGTTTTTGTGTTTTGGTCGGGTTTTCTAATATTGTATGCAACATGTCAAGTATATTCGTTGTATGAAAATTTTAGGGATGTACATGTTGGTCTGACATGTTTTATTCAATCTTGACCTCATTTTTATGGTTCATTGCTTGATGTTACCTTTTTGTTTTTTTGGCCAGTTTTTCTATTTTCTTATTTTCAAATTAGCAAAAGGTCAACTAGGTACATATGTCTGACTGAGAAGTTTCATCTTACTTTATTTTCATAGTACATTGGACAATATAAAAAGAAGATGGGATATGATTGGACAACTCTCCACAAGAGGCCAAATGAAACAGAAATTAACAACTCAAGGTCACTGTAAAGCCTTCAACAATGAACAAAGCCCATGCTGCATAGTCAGCTATAAAAGGTCCAGAAATGACAATGTAAAACAATTCAAACGAGAAAACTAACGACCTAATTTATGTACAAAAATGGAAAACAGATATGTTACACATAAACAAACGACAATCACTGAATTATAGGCTCCTGACTTGGAACAGGCACATACATAACGAATGTGGCAGGGTATAAGGAACTATGAAAATGTTTAGTTTTGAGGTTTGGTCTATTTTCCGGATACTGTAAGCAATAAGGCCCTTTATTTAGTGAATGGAATGATTGTAAGATGCACATATCTGTCTGCCATATTCTATATGACCTTGACCTCATTTTCATGGTTCATTGGTCAATGAAACACTGCATTGTTTTGTCAGTTTATCATATGCTTAAAGTTACAGGTAGATTATATTTGGTGGATATGTAACAATTGTAAGGTGTGCATGTCTGTCTGGCAGATTCATATAACCATGACCGCATTTTATGGTTCTTTGGTCAATGCTAAGTTTTCTTGGTTTTGTCATTTTATCAGATATTATAAGCATAGGTCTACTTGTTGTTGTACAGAATGACTGCAAGGTGTCATATAAGAATAAAAGATGTCTGTCTGCCAAGGTTAATTTTACTGTGACCTCATTTTCATAGAATAATGATAATATTAAACAGCAAGAATGATGAGCAAGTCGACATTATATACAAATGAGGCAAAATTTTCAGTTGCCTACTAATTATGTAATAGTAGTTATTTTGTCATTAAATGATAATGTTTACCCTTATATGTGTAGGGCAAGAACAGTAAAGATAAAGGAAACTATAAACAGAAGAAATTATCAACAAAAATAGATTTACAGAGGTCAATAAAGCCTAAATGGTAAGTCCACTGTTATAAAAGTTTTGCCCTTGAATAATGATTAAATATTTATTAAAATAAGATGTGGTATGATAAATGAGAAAACTATCCATCAGAGTTCAATTAAGTGGATGTTAGCATTGTAATTACTTATTAGAGGCCAATGATGACCTGTAAGTAATGAGAAAACCCATACCCTATACATGATATAGTAATCTATAAAGACAACACTAACAACATTTGAAACAAAACATCTATTCAAACTTCAAATATACCAGACTAATTTATAAAACAAAAAATATGAAAACAAAAATAACGGATATGAACCAACATCAACCACTGAACTATGTACAAGCTCCTGATATTGGACAGGCATAATATGGCTGGGTTGATATAAAATAAGAAGCAGTCTGATTTCCAATGAGACTTTTCTCCAATAGAGATCAAATGACATTTAACATGTGTTTAAGGAGGCTTGAGGGTATAAAATTTCAGAAAAATATTGAAAAAAAATTTTTCATAACTAATTTTATTTATAACTTTATTAGTTGTTACTTTATCATATGGTACAAAAATCATTCAAAACCATCTATTCGTTTTGGCCCCAGATGACTTTTAAAATGTATATATCATTGAAAAAGCTCCAAATTATCTCCCTTTGGTGCAAAAATGCCATTTTTTGACATTAGAATTGTAATATCTTTTTTAACTCATCGGTGACCTATATTTTTATTATCATTTTCAAATAAGCTGTACTTAAACTAAACTATTGTAAAATTTAAGCGATTTCTGTAATTTAGTTCTTTTTTATTTCGATATTACCTCTATTTCTCCTATTAGTTCAACAGAAAAAAAGTACCTTTACAAAAATGTATGCTTCTTTCGAAGGCGGACTGTGAGCGTAAATGAACGGTGACCCGTTTTTTTTAATTTTATTTTTCTATTAAGTATAAGATAAAGTTCATTTATAGAAAAATATAGCAAAATCCTATATTAAGAAAAAATTTGATTTAGACCTGCGAGCCCCTTAATTTAACAAAATAGTTCACTGTACAGCCTTTGACAATGAGCAAATCCTATACCCGACAGTGGTTTTAATAACAGCACAACATTTGAACAAATTGTAAACATTTGTTGCAATGGGCTTAACTCAAAAGACTGCAACAAAGAACCAAACAACAACCGGTAATATGTAAATCATAGACACAAAGCACTGAAATAAGAGTACTAACAATGAATATTCAAATGAAAGTTTATCAAAATGTTCATAAACATGATAAAATAGCCATTTTATTGCTGTATTTCTCTTCACTGATAATTTTTGAGTTTTGTGTATTTGTAGGTCAGACATCTGGGTTTTCATGGTCATCATTCAACAGATCAATACTGAACAGAAAACTTAAAGTTGATATTTTCTCCATAGTGCGACTTTTTTATTAATTTGAAATGGAACGTGTTTTTCCTACATTTATTAGAAAGAGGAAATTTCAACATAATGACTTTAAACAAAAGGAGTCATATCATCACGATCATAGATGCACAAGAACTTGATCATGTAAATGCAACAATGTAATTATCAATTGAAAGAAGGAACGAATGAAAAAATATTAGTATGTTGTTGTCCAAATAAACTTGCTTTGTCTTCTCATTTAAATCGCTCCAACCAATAAAGATGTACGGAGGAAGATCTTTGAAGAACAGATTGAAAAATGTGTTGTCTAAGAATTGCAGGAATATTCTAGTGGATGAAATAATTTATTGACTTGACTCTTATATAGTGGACTGAATAATTGTACATAGCAAGCAGTGAAAAAGAAAACTAAAACTTTAACAGAAAAAGTGTTTATATTATAAATTTGCAAATATAAGGTTAATATTATGTACACCACAAAGGTATATAATTCAAATTGTTTGCATATTCATGTATTGCAATGAAACTATAACAAAGAAAACCTTACCTCATGAAAAGAGTAAACTTGTCAGTCAGAATATGAAATATTTTTTCAGTTCTATTTTCATAATAAAATAAACAAGACAAAGATTTCAAAACAATATTTTTCATTTATTTAGACATGTCATCATTTTGTTTCAGTGAAAGGACTTTACTCTTTGACCATAAATATTATTATGCATTCCAAATTGCAAAATAAGAATAATCTTTATTGTCATATAAACAAATAAAAACATGTTTGTGACAAAATGAAAAAAATAATATATATATATATATATATATAAAAATATAAAAACTTGTATACATTTAAAACTTTTACTACCAAACAGCATTCATTGTAACATACACATTACTGTATATTTATATCTATATATTTATAATTTGAATCCCATAGGATTTTATTTTGTCCCATGGGATATTAAAATCCCATGGGATAATTATAGTCCCATGGGATTTTTTGTCCCATGGGACAACAAATATCCCATGGGACTACAATTATCCCATGGGACCAAAAAATCCCATGGATTTAACCAAAATCCCATGGGATAATGGTCAATCCCATGGGATTTTGCCCTGTCCCATGGGATATTGAAAATCCCATGTTTTTATAAATCAAATAGCAAAATAAATATAATAGTAACAGTAGAAAACCAATGAAATTATTGAATCCCATGTAATTCCGCACATTTTGGTTATATACATGACACTGTAGCTCTTATTTGAGGCGGCGGCGGATTTGCAAATGAGTGTTTTGCAAATTAAAAGTGTCCAGTGTTATTTTTTAAAGTTTTTTGTTTGTACGTATTTTTAGGTCATTATGATATTAATAATTTTATTTGTTTTATAATAATCAAAACTTCATTATGATTCGGAAGTGTACAATTAACGACTAATATGATTTCATTTATTAATATATCATTTTGATAACTATTTATTCATTTAATAAATTAAAATCAACAGACCCATACTACTCAGACCAGCGGACTTTTCCTTATGTAACTCTATACAAATGTTTGCTTCTGACTTTTATATATGAATCAATTTGGAGTCACATTAAGTGTAATTTAAGGTTATCAATCTTAATCTTTCCCATTATCAAAATCAAAATGTAAGCAAGGCGGTGGTATGTCATTGAAGATACTTACTTTAAAAATAACTTTGTCGACTGTGAAATTTATATGTTATTGGTGATGAATACAATTTCATTTTAATTGTTCAGCTTTTGGTGACCGTAGAAACAATGGTTTTCAATGGTTTAATGAATTCCAAAACATGTTCAGATTCTGCAGTAAATGAGCTGTGTAAACTTATTAAGGAGATCAACAACAAATTGAACTTTTCTGAGTGAAAATATAAATTTTCTATCTACCTTCATACGTTAGTTATGTATTTGAAGATTCAAGATTTAATATTTTATTAATCACCCAGAGTATCACCATTCGTATAACATAAAACATAGCGTATATTAAAACTAACAGTAACATATCATTAGCTTAAATAATATACAAGCGTCATTCTATTAAAAATTAAGAGAGACAATTAACAATATTCTTATGAAGTGCACTTTAAGACTAGCATACAATTGAAATACAAATTATCTTATACCTGTGTAATTTGGTTTGTGAGAATAAAGATATATAAATAGTTTTTTTCAAGCCTTACATGCTGATAAAATAAATATTAAGAATAATAGCAACTTAAGTAAAAAATCTTAAGTTTTTATGGACATATTGTTTTTAATAAGTATTGTGCACTATCCAATTTAAAAGTACCGAATAGTATTTAATTCTTATATTTAACCTTTCATTCATATCCTTAGTGCAGTGTTTTGAATTCGTCAAGCTTCAGTGAACTCAATGAACACTATGATAACCGGACACATTACACAAAAGTCGGCGCGTGCCATGTAAAATGTTAAATAACTCTTTCATTTCTGAATATATTTACACCAAAATTTAAATATGTGCTCTTTATTTAAAACTTTATCGTACTGAATGATCTTGGTGCTTATATGACTGTTCCATCATGGGCTTAGTGCAGTTTCCGGAGCTTAGTGCACCAAGGCGGCCTAGGTGGTGTTTAGACGTACCGCTTTGTCTGGCCTTTTACAGGGACTTTTATACTAACTGTTAGTATAGACTGTCCCTGGCTTGAAAATATGGTTCTCTGCTCAGCAACTGGTGCGTGATTAGCAAATCAAATATGTTGTAGCAGTAAAATACACAAATCGTCAAATGTATAATACCTGGCCGTGGGAACAGTATATCTTTTCCGTAAATAACTTCGAGATTAATATGTAAGTTTACTCTGCTAATCGATATTCCTGTTATTTAGATTTATATTTATTTAAATTATGAGACCCCGTCACTATTTTAATTCACTCAAAGAAAGGGGTTCTCCATTACTAGGAAAATTTTATCTGCATGTTTCGGGATCAATTTATCGGTTTCTTTCCCCTCTCACCAGTGATTCTTTATAAGCTGACATTCTGAAAAGGTATCGTACACTGACTTCTGTTGACTCGGATGGGAAAGGGGGGTTAAAGGGGAATACAAAAGTGCCAAAAGAAAAAAAAAGTGGTTGATAAAAACAACCGGGAACACATAGAAAGATGACGGACGAAGAAGTTTTTATTGACCTAAAATCATATATATTTCTGAAAAGGTGACCTATTCCAGCGGCATGTCCTATCACCTTGTGTATAGGAAGTGGACCACCTGAAACTGTTGACTATCAATTTGCATGATTAGTTACAGATGTTGAATCATTCACCCCGGACTGCTGCAAAATTCAGTTCACTGATTCAGATTGAATAGGGTTTTAATGTCCCTCTCCCCAAATAAGTAAGAATTAGGTTACATCTTTTAGTAGTCAATAATTATGACTTCTTGCAAGGCTATTTTAATTATTTTTCCTACGACTGGGTCCCAGAAAAATTAAAATAGCCTCCCAAGACTTCATAATTATTTGCAAATATGTTCGTACCACAGAGGTTTTTACAATTTCTTGGGTTTTCTATCCTTACAAACCTCGAAAAACTGACCAGGCCAGGTGATTAAAAATCCTCCTCTCCCCTTTTCATCCCACCAGAAAATCAAATGGTTGTCCCCTTACACCTACACGACTGCTCTTCAACAGAAACCAAAGACATAGAAATTAACAAAGTTCTACATAGGTCAAACTAGTGTACGTAAGAGAAAGATAAGTCCTGGTCAGACAAATTATTACATGTATAATAAACAGCTGTGACACAAGCGCATGATATGCCTGTTGTCTTTTTGTTTGAGATTTTTATGCAATAATCACAAATAGTTTTTGAGATACAGCGTGACATGTGAACCCCCCTTTTATTTACCAAAAAACTCGATAACTCTAAAATAAAGTTTGAATCACCACCAAAAAGTATACAGATCTTTAGATTAACATAACTAAGAAGTGTGTAAAGTTTTAAGCAATAATTATAAATCGTTTTTGAGATATGACGCAACATGTGAACCCCAAACCCCTTTTTATGACGACCGTATAAAATTCCATGGATATAGAATTTACTAGTACATTAAGTCAGATGTCAGTAATTTATATCCCCAGACTAATTTTCCTAGTCCATGATATCACTATTCCTAGGTAAAATGTCCATGTCCTTTATTTAACTAGGCAGTGGCAGATCCAGGAGAGGGTTCTGGGGTTGGACCCCCTTTTTCTTTGAACGATCAATGCATTTGAATGGGGACATATAGTTGGAACCCCCTTTTATCCTGGGTCGGGACCCCCTTTTTCAAAATGGCTGGATCCGCACCTGCTAGGACAATGTATATTAAAAAAATTGTTTACATATTACAAATGATGGTGTTAACTTACTTCTTAAAAGCTTAATATTTAAAAGATCATGAAGGTAGAAGACCTGGACCATTCATACTTAGTATATCATGTATATAGATGCCTTATGTTATGAAGTTTTCGTCTGTCATATGTTCATTGTCCTTGACCTCATTTCATGGTTCAGCGACTACTTGGAAAAAATATAACATTTTAGTATTCTTAATTTCTGTCTTGTAATGAGTAATAGGATAACTATATTTGGTATGTGCTTGCAAAGTTCTCATGTTGGTCAGACAGTTTTCATCTGGCTTGACCTTATTTCATGGATCAGTGAAAACGGTTAAGCTTTTATGGTTACGTCCATATCTCATATACTATAAGCAATAGGTCTATTATATTTACTTTAGTGTATGGAATGATTGTAAGGTGTCATCTGACCTTGACTTCATTTTCATGATTCAGTGGTTTATTGTTTGGTTTTGTGTTTTGGTCTGTTTTTCTAATATTGCATGCAAAATATCAAGTACCGGTATATTTGTTGTATGAAAATATTTAAAGATGTACATGTTAGTCTGGCATGTTTTGTTCCACCTTGACCTCATTTTATGGTTCAATGCTCAATGTTATTTTTTGTTTTTGGTCAGGTTTTCTATTTTCTTATTTTCAAATTAGCAAAAGACTATCTTAAGTGTATGGAATGATTGTAAGGTACATATGTCTGACTGAGAAGTTTCATCTTACCTTCACTTAATTTTCATAGTACATTCGACATTGTTAAGTTTTTGTGGTTAGGTCTATTTTTCGGATACTGAAAGCAATAAAGCCCCTATATTTGGTGAATGGAATGATTGTAAGATGCACATGTCTGTCTGGCATGTTTTATATGACCTTGACCTCATTTTCATGGTTCATTTGGCAATGAAAAATTTGCAGAAGTTTTGCATGGTTTTTATTATTGTGATAAATGCGACAGGGTTGTAGTCGCAATAATTTAAACTCACATTTTGAAAACTTTTATATGAACTTGATTTTTCTCAATATCTCAAAAATTAAGTCCAAAATGACAAAATCGCAATAATATATGCACGCAATAATTTCTGAATTAACAGTAGTAGTTATTGTCATTAAATGATAATGTTTACCCTTTTCTGTGTAGGGCAAGAACATTAAAGATAAAGGAAATCTATAAACCACAGAAATTATCAACAAAAATAGATTCAAAGAAGTCAACAAAGCCTAAATGGTAAGTCCACTTCTATAAAAGTTATTACCCTTGAATAATTATAATTATGAAAATAAGATGTGGTATGATAAATGAGAAAACTATGCACCAGAGTTCAATTAAGTGGATGTTAGCAATGCAATTACTTATTAGAGGCCAATGATGACCTTTAAATAATGAGAAAACCCATACCCATATCAGTGGCGGATCCAGAGGAGGGTTCTGAACCCCCTTTTTCTTGACGATCAATGCATTTGAATAGGGACATATAGTTGGAACCCCCCTTTATCCTGGGTTGGGAACCCCTTTTAAAATGGCTGGATCCGCCCTGCACATACATGAGATAGTCATCTATAAACAATGATAAAAGACACTACAAACAAAATTTGAAACAAAAATCAATTCAAACTTCAAATATACATTTTATGTACCAGACTAATTTATAATAAAAACAATTTATGAAAGAACAAATATGATGGGCTTGAACCAACATCAACCGCTGAACTTTGTACAGGCTCTTGATTTTGGGCAGGCAAATATGGCCGGGTTGATATAAAATTAAAAATAAGAAGCGGTATAATTGCCAATGAGACTTTTCTCCAATAGAGACCAAATGACATTAGATTTAACAAAATAGTTCACCGTACAGCCTTCCACAATGAGTAAAACCTATACCGCATAGTAATCTATAAAGGCCATGAAATAATTACAATGTAAAACAATTGCCAGATTTTGCACAAAACAATAAACAAAAACAAATATGATATATAGCAACGATTGATGTTTGCTGGTGCCAAATCCTCTTATTTAAGGACAGTGGTGTAAGTGTCGGTTCAATATAAAAACTATAAAAATCAGTTGAAAAGGGCTTTTTTCTGCTCTTGGGTCCACTTAGTTTGATACATTTCTGTTTTCATTCTCAATTTTATTAACTCATTAGCATGATTAGAATGCAACAAAGCAGAAAACAGCTACCAAAAACACAAACTGGATGTGGCTGGAAATTGCTTCTTTCCCTTTGCCAAAAAAGACTCAACATACAGATCTGTTAGTAACTCAGTACTCACATTTACTGACAGCTTATTCACAGCAAATATCAACTAATAGAATAAACATTTCGTGCGCACCCAACCCACCCCTAACCTGGGACAGTGGTTTTAATAACAGCACAACACTTGAACAAACTATAAACATTTGTTGCAATTGGCTTAACTCAAAAGACTGCAACAAGGCACAAAACAACTAATATGAAAACCATAGACATAAAGCACTGAAATAAGAGTTCTTACAATTGATATGCAAATGAAAGTTAATCAAAATGTTCATAAACATGATAAAATAGCCATTTTATTGCTGTATTTCTCTTCATTAGTAATTTTGAGTTTTGTGTATTTGTAGGTCAGACATCTTGCTTTTCATGATCATCTTTCAACAGGTCAATACTGAACAGAAAACTTAATGTTGATATTTTTATTATTTTGAAATGGAATGTGTTCTTTTCCTACATGTATAAGAAAGAGGAAATTTCAACATAATGACTATAAACAAAAGGAGTCATCTCATCAGGATCATAGATGCACAAGAACTTAATCATCTAAATGCAACAACATAATCATCAATTGAAAGAAGGGACAAATGAAAAAAAGTATTAGTATTTTGTTGTCCAAATGAACTTGCTTTGTCCACTCATTTAAATCGCTCCATTCAATAAAGATGTACGGAGGAAGATCTTTGAAGAACAGATTGCAACAATGTTTTGTCTAAGAATTGTATGAATATTCTAGTGGATGAAATAATTTATTTACTTGACTCTTATATAGTTGACTGAATAATATATAGCAAGCGGAAACAAGAAAACTAAAACTTAACATGAAAATGTTTATTTTATAAATTTGCAAATATACACATAATATTTTGAACACCATAAATGTATAAAATTCAAATTTTTTGTATATTCATGTATTGTAATGAAACTATGACAAAGAAAACTTTACCTCACTAAACTTTTAGCTGTGCTTTGTTAATTTATTCAATCAGAATATGAAATATTTTTTCAGTTCTATTTTGACAATAAAATAAACAAGATAAAGATTTCAAAACAATATTTTTTTCTTTTATTTAGACATGTCATCATTTTATTTCATTTAAACAATTTAATTTTTTTATTTTTTACTTTAGATATTATTATACTTTCCAAAAATAATAATCTTTATTGTCACATAAACAAATTGAAAACATATTTGTGACAAAATAAAAAAAATACACTCATATATAAATAAATTATAAAATTTCCACTATCAAACAGAATTCATTGAAACATACACATTACTGTTATATTTATTATTTGAATCCCATGGGATTTTATTTTGTCCCATGGGATATTAAAATCCCATGGGATAATTATAGTCCCATGGGATTTTTTTTGTCCCATGGGACAACAAATATCCCATAGGACTACAATTATCCCATGGGATTTCACCAAAATCCCATGGGATAATGGTCAATCCCATGGGATTTTGTTCTGTCCCATGGGATTTTGAAAATCCCATGTTTTTCTAAATGAAATTGTAAAATATATATAATAATAAGAGTATAAAAGCAATGAAATTATTGAATCCCATGTAATTCCGCACATTTTGGTTATATACATGACACTGTAGCTCTAATTTGAGGCGGCGGCGGATTTGCAAATGAGTGTTTTGCAAATTAAAAGTGTCCAGTGTTTCAAGGCCTTGTGCATAAGGTCACAATAAAGTATCGGCAAACACAAGGCCATTCCGACAAGACCTATGACGATGTGCTCACCGTTATCCGATTTCATATTTACATATTTACTTCTTATTTGTAATATTTGATAAATATTTCATGATTGATCGTTAAACTTTTGAAATCTTAATAGGATGCAAATAAAAGGTAAGAAATA
>CM029599.1:38247398-38362548 GCA_017311375.1 Mytilus coruscus
GTTCTGTGGTAACATGACACCAGTAGAAAGCTTTTTTGGAACTAGTAAGTGGTTAAGGGGTCCTTACTTATTCATTTAGCCCTCATATTTAGCTGAAATAGGGATAGCATTAGGGGTTTCTTTACATTGACAAGACAATTTTTTGGACAAAGAATGTGATTAGGATTGTATATCAGCAAGATTAAATAGTTTATTCATTTTCCATGCAAATGGCATTAATTGTTTTAATTTTCTGACACTGAAAAGCACAATAAATGTAAATTGATTATGTAAGGGGACATAATTTAACTTAATGCATACATGAGAAATAGACAATCAGTCAACTTAGAGATATATTCTAGTACATGTATAGTCAAAAAGATTTTAGAATAATAGTTAACTGCCATCTAAAGAACCTTGTTGTATTGCCTTCATAATCTGGAAATGCTCAAAGGAATGTAAGGCATACTGTAAAATGTGGAATGGACTCTACCATCATTTTTCATGATTTGGTGCTTAAACTGTTTCTTTCAGTCAGATTAACTATAAATAGAGTTGGCAATCCAATAACTCCTCCTTAATCACCATGTTTTACTTCTGTGTTGATTTGAAACATCATATATTTGGGTTTTGTTCACTCCTTAAGTAAAATGGTAAGATGAAAAAAGTGAAAATCTGCCAGCTGGGGTAGGGGTATAATCTTTAATATTTTTTTGGTAAGAAATAAGTGCAGACTAGTATTCTTTATTGTAATATGTTTCCTAGTAAGAAGTCTATGCATCATAGGTGTCATGACTGGTTTCAAGTTTGTGATGTCTTGGTTAACTGGGATATATATGTTAACACTAAATCAATAAAGGTATTTTTTTTACCTATGCAATTTGTAAGTTTATCAATAAAAAGTTGATTAAGGGCAAGTAGAATAAAAACAGCCTTTAAATTTCACCCCTGGGAGTGAAAATTGCTGATTCAGCAAATTTTGCCTGATCTGTGGATACTAATGTTAAAATTTACCTAGAAAGTAAAATTTCTTTATTTTTAAGTAACTTGCAATACATTTTTAATTATAAAGTTTTGCTTTAACTTTTCGCAGTGTCTGACACATGTGCAACAACTGGAATTTGAGACGCGACATATTTTAGTTGCCTGTACGTCCTATAATTTTCACCGTAATAAATAAAGTTCATAATTTCTTATTTTTTTCCACACAAGTACAGCTATACTAGTTTTCTTCAGGTTTAATTTGTAGTTCTGTGGTAACATGACACCAGTAGAAAGCTTTTTTGGAACTAGTAAGTGGTTAAGGGGTCCTTACTTATTCATTTAGCCCTCATATTTAGCTGAAATAGGGATAGCATTAGGGGTTTCTTTACATTGACAAGACAATTTTTTGGACAAAGAATGTGATTAGGATTGTATATCAGCAAGATTAAATAGTTTATTCATTTTCCATGCAAATGGCATTAATTGTTTTAATTTTCTGACACTGAAAAGCACAATAAATGTAAATTGATTATGTAAGGGGACATAATTTAACTTAATGCATACATGAGAAATAGACAATCAGTCAACTTAGAGATATATTCTAGTACATGTATAGTCAAAAGATTTTAGAATAATAGTTAACTGCCATCTAAAGAACCTTGTTGTATTGCCTTCATAATCTGGAAATGCTCAAAGGAATGTAAGGCATACTGTAAAATGTGGAATGGACTCTACCATCATTTTTCATGATTTGGTGCTTAAACTGTTTCTTTCAGTCAGATTAACTATAAATAGAGTTGGCAATCCAATAACTCCTCCTTAATCACCATGTTTTACTTCTGTGTTGATTTGAAACATCATATATTTGGGTTTTGTTCACTCCTTAAGTAAAAATGGTAAGATGAAAAAAAAGTGAAAATCTGCCAGCTGGGGTAGGGGTATAATCTTTAATATTTTTTTGGTAAGAAATAAGTGCAGACTAGTATTCTTTATTGTAATATGTTTCCTAGTAAGAAGTCTATGCATCATAGGTGTCATGACTGGTTTCAAGTTTGTGATGTCTTGGTTAACTGGGATATATATGTTAACACTAAATCAATAAAGGTATTTTTTTACCTATGCAATTTGTCAGTTTATCAATAAAAGTTGATTAAGGGCAAGTAGAATAAAAACAGCCTTTAAATTTCACCCCTGGGAGTGAAAATTGCTGATTCAGCAAATTTTGCCTGATCTGTGGATACTAATGTTAAAATTTACCTAGAAAGTAAAATTTCTTTATTTTTATAGTAACTTGCAATACATTTTAATTATAAAGTTTTGCTTTAACTTTTCGCAGTGTCTGACACATGTGCAACAACTGGAATTTGAGACGCGACATATTTTAGTTGCCTGTACGTCCTATAATTTTCACCGTAATAAATAAAGTTCATAATTTCTTATTTTTTTCCACACAAGTACAGCTATACTAGTTTTCTTCAGGTTTAGTTTGTAGTTCTGTGGTAACATGACACCAGTAGAAAGCTTTTTGGAACTAGTAAGTGGTTAAGGGTCCTTACTTATTCATTTAGCCCTCATATTTAGCTGAAATAGGGATAGCATTAGGGTTTCTTTACATTGACAAGACAATTTTTTGGACAAAGAATGTGATTAGGATTGTATATCAGCAAGATTAAATAGTTTATTCATTTTCCATGCAAATGGCATTAATTGTTTTAATTTTCTGACACTGAAAAGCACAATAAATGTAAATTGATTATGTAAGGGACATAATTTAACTTAATGCATACATGAGAAATAGACAATCAGTCAACTTAGAGATATATTCTAGTACATGTATAGTCAAAAGATTTTAGAATAATAGTTAACTGCCATCTAAAGAACCTTGTTGTATTGCCTTCATAATCTGGAAATGCTCAAAGGAATGTAAGGCATACTGTAAAATGTGGAATGGACTCTACCATCATTTTTCATGATTTGGTGCTTAAACTGTTTCTTTCAGTCAGATTAACTATAAATAGAGTTGGCAATCCAATAACTCCTCCTTAATCACCATGTTTTACTTCTGTGTTGATTTGAAACATCATATATTTGGGTTTGTTCACTCCTTAAGTAAAATGGTAAGATGAAAAAAGTGAAAATCTGCCAGCTGGGGTAGGGGTATAATCTTTAATATTTTTTTGGTAAGAAATAAGTGCAGACTAGTATTCTTTATTGTAATATGTTTCCTAGTAAGAAGTCTATGCATCATAGGTGTCATGACTGGTTTCAAGTTTGTGATGTCTTGGTTAACTGGGATATATATGTTAACACTAAATCAATAAAGGTATTTTTTTTACCTATGCAATTTGTAAGTTTATCAATAAAAAGTTGATTAAGGGCAAGTAGAATAAAAACAGCCTTTAAATTTCACCCCTGGGAGTGAAAATTGCTGATTCAGCAAATTTTGCCTGATCTGTGGATACTAATGTTAAAATTTACCTAGAAAGTAAAATTTCTTTATTTTTAAGTAACTTGCAATACATTTTTAATTATAAAGTTTCGCTTTAACTTTTCGCAGTGTCTGACACATGTGCAACAACTGGAATTTGAGACGACATATTTTAGTTGCCTGTACGTCCTATAATTTTCACCGTAATAAATAAAGTTCATAATTTCTTATTTTTTTCCACACAAGTACAGCTATACTAGTTTTCTTCAGGTTTAATTTGTAGTTCTGTGGTAACATGACACCAGTAGAAAGCTTTTTTGGAACTAGTAAGTGGTTAAGGGGTCCTTACTTATTCATTTAGCCCTCATATTTAGCTGAAATAGGGATAGCATTAGGGTTTCTTTACATTGACAAGACAATTTTTTGGACAAAGAATGTGATTAGGATTGTATATCAGCAAGATTAAATAGTTTATTCATTTTCCATGCAAATGGCATTAATTGTTTTAATTTTCTGACACTGAAAAGCACAATAAATGTAAATTGATTATGTAAGGGGACATAATTTAACTTAATGCATACATGAGAAATAGACAATCAGTCAACTTAGAGATATATTCTAGTACATGTATAGTCAAAAAGATTTTAGAATAATAGTTAACTGCCATCTAAAGAACCTTGTTGTATTGCCTTCATAATCTGGAAATGCTCAAAGGAATGTAAGGCATACTGTAAAATGTGGAATGGACTCTACCATCATTTTTCATGATTTGGTGCTTAAACTGTTTCTTTCAGTCAGATTAACTATAAATAGAGTTGGCAATCCAATAACTCCTCCTTAATCACCATGTTTTACTTCTGTGTTGATTTGAAACATCATATATTTGGGTTTTGTTCACTCCTTAAGTAAAAATGGTAAGATGAAAAAAAAGTGAAAATCTGCCAGCTGGGGTAGGGTATAATCTTTAATATTTTTTGGTAAGAAATAAGTGCAGACTAGTATTCTTTATTGTAATATGTTTCCTAGTAAGAAGTCTATGCATCATAGGTGTCATGACTGGTTTCAAGTTTGTGATGTCTTGGTTAACTGGGATATATATGTTAACACTAAATCAATAAAGGTATTTTTTACCTATGCAATTTGTAAGTTTATCAATAAAAAGTTGATTAAGGGCAAGTAGAATAAAAACAGCCTTTAAATTTCACCCCTGGGAGTGAAAATTGCTGATTCAGCAAATTTTGCCTGATCTGTGGATACTAATGTTAAAATTTACCTAGAAAGTAAAATTTCTTTATTTTTAAGTAACTTGCAATACATTTTTAATTATAAAGTTTCGCTTTAACTTTTCGCAGTGTCTGACACATGTGCAACAACTGGAATTTGAGACGCGACATATTTTAGTTGCCTGTACGTCCTATAATTTTCACCGTAATAAATAAAGTTCATAATTTCTTATTTTTTTCCACACAAGTACAGCTATACTAGTTTTCTTCAGGTTTAATTTGTAGTTCTGTGGTAACATGACACCAGTAGAAAGCTTTTTTGGAACTAGTAAGTGGTTAAGGGGTCCTTACTTATTCATTTAGCCCTCATATTTAGCTGAAATAGGGATAGCATTAGGGGTTTCTTTACATTGACAAGACAATTTTTTGGACAAAGAATGTGATTAGGATTGTATATCAGCAAGATTAAATAGTTTATTCATTTTCCATGCAAATGGCATTAATTGTTTTAATTTTCTGACACTGAAAAGCACAATAAATGTAAATTGATTATGTAAGGGGACATAATTTAACTTAATGCATACATGAGAAATAGACAATCAGTCAACTTAGAGATATATTCTAGTACATGTATAGTCAAAAAGATTTTAGAATAATAGTTAACTGCCATCTAAAGAACCTTGTTGTATTGCCTTCATAATCTGGAAATGCTCAAAGGAATGTAAGGCATACTGTAAAATGTGGAATGGACTCTACCATCATTTTTCATGATTTGGTGCTTAAACTGTTTCTTTCAGTCAGATTAACTATAAATAGAGTTGGCAATCCAATAACTCCTCCTTAATCACCATGTTTTACTTCTGTGTTGATTTGAAACATCATATATTTGGGTTTTGTTCACTCCTTAAGTAAAAATGGTAAGATGAAAAAAAAGTGAAAATCTGCCAGCTGGGGTAGGGGTATAATCTTTAATATTTTTTTGGTAAGAAATAAGTGCAGACTAGTATTCTTTATTGTAATATGTTTCTAGTAAGAAGTCTATGCATCATAGGTGTCATGACTGGTTTCAAGTTTGTGATGTCTTGGTTAACTGGGATATATATGTTAACACTAAATCAATAAAGGTATTTTTTTACCTATGCAATTTGTCAGTTTATCAATAAAAAGTTGATTAAGGGCAAGTAGAATAAAACAGCCTTTAAATTTCACCCTGGGAGTGAAAATTGCTGATTCAGCAAATTTTGCCTGATCTGTGGATACTAATGTTAAAATTTACCTAGAAAGTAAAATTTCTTTATTTTAAGTAACTTGCAATACATTTTTAATTATAAAGTTTTGCTTTAACTTTTCGCAGTGTCTGACACATGTGCAACAACTGGAATTTGAGACGCGACATATTTTAGTTGCCTGTACGTCCTATAATTTTCACCGTAATAAATAAAGTTCATAATTTCTTATTTTTTTCCACACAAGTACAGCTATACTAGTTTTCTTCAGGTTTAATTTGTAGTTCTGTGGTAACATGACACCAGTAGAAAGCTTTTGGAACTAGTAAGTGGTTAAGGGTCCTTACTTATTCATTTAGCCCTCATATTTAGCTGAAATAGGGATAGCATTAGGGTTTCTTTACATTGACAAGACAATTTTTGGACAAAGAATGTGATTAGGATTGTATATCAGCAAGATTAAATAGTTTATTCATTTTCCATGCAAATGGCATTAATTGTTTTAATTTTCTGACACTGAAAAGCACAATAAATGTAAATTGATTATGTAAGGGATATAATTTAACTTAATGCATACATGAGAAATAGACAATCAGTCAACTTAGAGATATATTCTAGTACATGTATAGTCAAAAGATTTTAGAATAATAGTTAACTGCCATCTAAAGAACCTTGTTGTATTGCCTTCATAATCTGGAAATGCTCAAAGGAATGTAAGGCATACTGTAAAATGTGGAATGGACTCTACCATCATTTTCATGATTTGGTGCTTAAACTGTTTCTTTCAGTCAGATTAACTATAAATAGAGTTGGCAATCCAATAACTCCTCCTTAATCACCATGTTTTACTTCTGTGTTGATTTGAAACATCATATATTTGGGTTTTGTTCACTCCTTAAGTAAAATGGTAAGATGAAAAAAAGTGAAAATCTGCCAGCTGGGGTAGGGTATAATCTTTAATATTTTTTTGGTAAGAAATAAGTGCAGACTAGTATTCTTTATTGTAATATGTTTCCTAGTAAGAAGTCTATGCATCATAGGTGTCATGACTGGTTTCAAGTTTGTGATGTCTTGGTTAACTGGGATATATATGTTAACACTAAATCAATAAAGGTATTTTTTTTACCTATGCAATTTGTAAGTTTATCAATAAAAAGTTGATTAAGGGCAAGTAGAATAAAAACAGCCTTTAAATTTCACCCCTGGGAGTGAAAATTGCTGATTCAGCAAATTTTGCCTGATCTGTGGATACTAATGTTAAAATTTACCTAGAAAGTAAAATTTCTTTATTTTTAAGTAACTTGCAATACATTTTTAATTATAAAGTTTCGCTTTAACTTTTCGCAGTGTCTGACACATGTGCAACAACTGGAATTTGAGACGCGACATATTTTAGTTGCCTGTACGTCCTATAATTTTCACCGTAATAAATAAAGTTCATAATTTCTTATTTTTTTCCACACAAGTACAGCTATACTAGTTTTCTTCAGGTTTAATTTGTAGTTCTGTGGTAACATGACACCAGTAGAAAGCTTTTTTGGAACTAGTAAGTGGTTAAGGGGTCCTTACTTATTCATTTAGCCCTCATATTTAGCTGAAATAGGGATAGCATTAGGGGTTTCTTTACATTGACAAGACAATTTTTTGGACAAAGAATGTGATTAGGATTGTATATCAGCAAGATTAAATAGTTTATTCATTTTCCATGCAAATGGCATTAATTGTTTTAATTTTCTGACACTGAAAAGCACAATAAATGTAAATTGATTATGTAAGGGGACATAATTTAACTTAATGCATACATGAGAAATAGACAATCAGTCAACTTAGAGATATATTCTAGTACATGTATAGTCAAAAAGATTTTAGAATAATAGTTAACTGCCATCTAAAGAACCTTGTTGTATTGCCTTCATAATCTGGAAATGCTCAAAGGAATGTAAGGCATACTGTAAAATGTGGAATGGACTCTACCATCATTTTTCATGATTTGGTGCTTAAACTGTTTCTTTCAGTCAGATTAACTATAAATAGAGTTGGCAATCCAATAACTCCTCCTTAATCACCATGTTTTACTTCTGTGTTGATTTGAAACATCATATATTTGGGTTTTGTTCACTCCTTAAGTAAAAATGGTAAGATGAAAAAAAAGTGAAAATCTGCCAGCTGGGGTAGGGTATAATCTTTAATATTTTTTTGGTAAGAAATAAGTGCAGACTAGTATTCTTTATTGTAATATGTTTCCTAGTAAGAAGTCTATGCATCATAGGTGTCATGACTGGTTTCAAGTTTGTGATGTCTTGGTTAAGGTAGCACGGTAGTATTTGCATTCCGGAATTTAGGTTGCTCTTTTGTGTACCCTACTTAAGTCAATGTATCTGAACAGTGTGATTGGACAAAAAATACAGTATCAACTGAACATACTTTCCCAAGCTGAGGGATGAATCAGGTGTAGAAAAATATGAAATAATTTTACATACAGGTGAAAATGAATTTTGAGAATTTTTAATTTTGTATTCACTGCATGATAAAAGACCTAAAAGCACTAGTGGCCTTAGGTTTTTAAAAATAGCAAAAAGTAAACGTTCATGATACATATTCAAATTTATTTCTGATTAGTATAATGAAAGTACTTCAGTTAGCTGTGTATGTAGAATTTTTCGCAGTGTTAGAAAGTGGTGAAAATCCTAAAAAGGCTATCATTATCCCTTATGGGCCAGGAAATACTACCGTGCCACCTTTATGGACCTGTTCAGATTATATTGACCGAGGACAAAGTCCTCGAAGTTCAATTTAATCTTACTGGTCCATATATAACGTATTGGCTGAGTGAAATATTTGTTTATTACATATGTAAATGGTGTATTATGAAAATGGACTTCAATGATTGTTATGTGGCGGAGAGTAATTTTGGAACGGAACGGCTTATATCACGATTTAAATTTAGAAATCTAGCGTTAATATAAATAAATAGAAACACAGCGTCCATATACTTACAAATGGAAACAAGGCTTCAGATACATGGAATATCATTTGAATCACGTGATCGTAATAACCAAGAAGAATGCTACACCCTATGTAATATAGTACTATATGTCTCTGGTAAGACGAAGAATTACGAAATAACAAGAAATAGCTAGTAAGGTCTTAAAAAAAAAAAAAAAAAAAAAAAAAAAAAAACCAGCGTAAAGACTACATGTATAGCAATGTTTGTTCAGATTGAGATTGTTGCTATGTATTTTAGTACAATGTTTCTAATAAAACTATTGAAAAATGTATTAAGTGTGCGAAATACTAATGTTTACATATACAACTTATAAGAATTGGACTGAATAAATGAAATATTTTTGTCTTTATTTGCACACTTTATTTATTTTACTTTGTTGGTTTACATGATTGCCCATTAATTTTGCATCTTGGTCATTTAATGTCTCTCTTTTAGTGACAGTTATTAATAATTTTAACTCATTTTGCCTAGTTGATTTTTCAAGTTTCAGGTGTATGTACATCAGTCATCGCATGCAAAAAGCACAAAGTCAAAGTTGGTACAATGTAAATTCTAAATAAAAGATTAGTTTTAGTTACTTTGTTTTTGTACTCGAGATAAGCATTTCGTTTCTTGGATGTCTTCTGTATTTTAAACTTCCAACTTGCTGCATTATCACAAAGAGAGGCGAAAGATTACAAAGGGACATTTAAACTCGTAAGTCGAGGACAAGCTGACAACACCATGGCAAAATACAATAAACGACGAAAAGACAAACAACAGTCTACAAAACACAACATATAAAACAAACGACCGAGCAACACAAACCCCACCAAACACCGGTGGTGATCTCAGCTAGGTGATCCGGAAATGTAAGCAGATCATGTCCAACTTGTGGAATCTGTCGTGTTGGCTCATGTAAGTGCACATTTGGTGATAAGTCTGACATTGTGATGTCACATTCGAGGGAAAGAGGACGCACAACATTGGGTGGAGATGTTTCTCTCTTTACCATAGAAAAGACCACGAGCTACTAAATAAAATAACTACAAAGTCCGTGGGTATTAGAGTCATTGTATTACTGGATCAGTTGCAGATACAGTTGTAACAGAACGAAATTACATAGCGACGAACTATGGAACGCCAAAACTGTCTTCTTTTGCCCATTTTCACTATATGATGAGCATTTACCTTTATATGATGTGCACTTGTCATTATATGATGTGCAAACACCTTAATAGATGTGCAAATATACTTATATGATGTGCAAATATACTTATTATGTTGTGCATAAATCCTTATATGATGTGCAAACATACTTATACGATGTGCAAATGTAGTTATATGATGTGCAAAGATCCTTATATATGAAACGCCAAAACTGTCTTGTTATGCCCATTTTCATTATATGATGTGCATTTACCTTTATATGATGTGCACTTGTCATTATATGATGTGCAAACACCTTTATATGATGTGCAAATATCCGTATATGATGTGCAAAATCCTTATATGATATGCAAACATCATTATATGATGTGCAAATATACTTATATGATGTGCATATATACTTATATGATGTGCAAATATACTTATATGACGTGCAAATGTACTTATATGATGTGCAAACATTCTTATATGATGTGCAAATGTACTTATATGATGTGCAAATATCCTTATATGATGTGCAAATATACTTATATGATGTACAAAGATTCTTATATGGTGTGCAAATATACTTATATGAAGTGCAAATATACTTATATGATATGCAAATATCCTTATATGATGTGCATTTTCCCTTATATTATGTGCAAACATCTTTATATGATGTGGTTGTGTCATTATATTATGTGCTTGTAATCTTATATCATGTGGTTCGGTTTACTTCATTATATGATGTCGAAACGTCATTATATGATGTGCTTTCATCGTCGTTATGGTCAATGAACATGATTACAATTAGAATGATTACTGTCTACGTCATAACTGATTCCGATCTGCTACTGCGGAGTTAACAAAACCCGGCTCAAATTTGTAGCTATCGCTAGCAAAATTGCATATTATAGGAAAAATGAGACAGTGCAATTTAACAAAAATCAACGTTTCAAACATTTTGGAGGAAGATTAGGATCAATTAATACAGTATCTATTTGAAGAATTTCCCGGCTGTGGCGAAAATATGATAAAACAAATTTTGTGGCCCTTTATAGCTTGCTGGTTGGTTTGAGCAAAGGCTCCGTGTTGAAGGCCGTACTTTGGCCTATAATTGCTTCCTTTTTACAAATTGTGACTTGGATGGAGAGTTGTTCTCATTGACACTCATATCACATCTTCTTATTTCTATTCATTGCAAAAGACACCAATGAACTCACAGTCAGTTTTAAAAATATTTCATAACAATAGCAATACAATTATCTACTTATGCATAATCATACTGGTATGGATGATTGATTGATTGGTGTTTAACGCCACTTTCGACACTATCATGCTATTTCGTGGCGGTGAGTTTATATTGGTGGAGGAAGCCGAAGTGTCCGGAGAGAACCACTTGCCTTCTGTAGGAAAACTGACAATTCTAGTCAATTAAGATTGGGGTCGAGCTTACCTGCCACGTGCGGGATTCGAACTCACAACCTAAGTGTTGACAGGTTAGTGATACAGTAGTTCGACTACGTAACTACTTAGACCACTCGAGCCGGATTTTCAACATGCTATTTCACAGGAAGAAATGTTGCCTTACCCGGACACATTATTCTGATTCCGAGCCGACCAGTCTTTGCTCTTACTCCTTAATTTCGCGTGCTTAGCAGGGAAGCAGCAAATATCGATTTTCAAGTCTTTAGTTCGAACCCATGACTTCCTTCCCGCACTCGAGGCGAATATGCTACCACGAAAGCACCGCCACTAGACAGTAACCCGCTATATAAAAGATTTCGTGGGAAGCCGCTCATATATACACATCCAGACTCAAGTAAACAGGGGTAACATACCGAGCATTGATTTAAAAAAAGATTTTATCTATTTCTGAAGGGAAGCGAAATAGTTTGTTTCCATTGAAAATGAGGGAAAAATAAAACAATGATGAAATTAAAAAAAAAATAACCATGTTATTGAAAAAAAAAGTTTATTTTTTTTTATCAAAATCGAAAAATATGTTTGTCCTAAGCACAAGGAAATACACGTGCTCCTACTAACACTAGATGACATGTCGGTGCCTAACCAATCTGATTAAGATACAATGTACAGATCATCTGTCTAAGCTTTGGATACAAGGATCTGACAACACTTCATTTTACCTTCTGTTCTGGTAAATATTACATTAGTCAATGAAATTCCAGCCTTCAAATCTATGAAGGTGTGTATCAATCCGACAAAACCAGAGAATCCCAATGGTCTTTAAAACAGAAAAAAGAATGGAGCGTATTCAGATCCGCGTAAGCAAAGCTTGGACACACAATATCTGTAATTTAATCAGATTGGTGTCTAAATTAACATCAAAAAACTGCATTAATTTATTGTTTACTGAGGCCTGTTGGTCTCTTATAGATAGAGAGTTGTGTTTTGTGTTTTAATTTTTTTTGAAGTGAAGATTTACAGCGGCGGCTTTTAATATTTTGCGTTTATCTTGAAAACTACAATAGATAAAAAAAAAAAAAAAAAAAAAACAAAAAACAAAAAACAAATAGTGCAATGTGTCTGAATATATTCTATAGTAAAGGTCCGATTTTGGCTATTTTGGCTCTTATGAGTTTAGTTGTTTTATTGCCTATTATCTTGATAACTTATCTATAGAGAAACCTTTCCTTGCAAAATGGTATAGACAAGAACAGATCTAGAAATAAATAAATTATAATTATGGTCATTTTCTTTCATTGGGGGTGGGGACGTGGGAGGAAACATGTGAATTTCTCTTATTTTTCAAGTCTTGACCTTGTAGAAAGAAAAAAAACAATCACGAACCCCCTTTCCAAAGACATAAACATTTCACCCCCCACACACACACCCCAGCCCCCAAAAAAAAAAGTCACCACCGAACAATCACACACACACATTTCTCAATACTTTTGTTCGTAATAACAAAAAAAACTCATTAAGTTTCTATTGCATTATAAGTTTAAAATATTGCGTGGATCTAGAACTTCAAGTGTGGAAGTTGTTTGCGACTTTAGGGAACTTAATTTGGATATGCCGGTTATTGTCTCATTGATATTTACCACACCTTCATTCAATATTAGCTTCAGATAAAAAATACTCTGCTAGAAGAAATTGTTGAAACTAAGGATTTAGGTTTTAATAATTGAGGCGAACTCAGCGAGGCGTAAAAATTGATGTCTTTCGAGTCAAAACTATTATTTTTTACTGTTTAGGGGTGGGGGTGGGGGGGGGTGGGAGTGTACGATTAGGATCGAACCCTGAACAGTTAGGGCAAGTATGGACACATCTTTCAAGCTTGATACCATACAGCTCTGAATTTTGATATGATTAAATATCTGATACATCATAGGTTTGTGACACATAATGAATGTGGTCTAATATTTTAAAAAGATGAAAATGGACATTTACGTATTATAAGGTCCAATATCCAAAATCTAAATATATTGTTAGATTCAGCATGTCAAAGTACCATAAGAATTGTTTGTTTTGGTCCCGTTTTGGCCCCTAATTCCTAAACAGTTATTGTCTAGCAACAAAATATTTATGGACGACGAAGACATCGCCATAACATTATACGGCGGCAAATCTATAACTATAAAAAATTGAATACCACCTTTCCATTCAAAAAAAAAAATTAAATCATAGGCCCCCTTAATTTCTTCCTATCCCCTCTTTTTGTGGTTACAAATGACCGGTCCCTCATATGAGTCATTACCCTATCAATGTCCGATTTTTTCCCATTTTTGTGACTATCTTAAGAAAAGTAATATATAAAGAGAAACTTGTACAGCTAAAATGATCAACAAGGCAAAATTTACAAAAAATGAACATACTGAATTTTCATGTAATAACTTCTTATAGAAAAAACGCTAGTTATAAAGATATTGACAAATATAATGCCTACCCTTGTTAAAATGAGCATAGAGCATGGCATAAAAGAATTATTTCTTAAATCTAATAACTATAACCGTATGTTCATTATTGTAGACCCCGTATGCTTATTATTGTAGACCCATCGATTAAAACTGAACTTTGCAATTCATATTTTGACAATTTTCCAACAATATCAGATGTGATCTTTTTCATCTTAAAACGAGGTACCAACAAGCCAAGGTTTGTCTCTTTTTAAATCTCAACCATTTTCCAAACGATAGCTACAGATTTGTGCCAGGTTTATAGTAATTCCACAGAAGCAGATCGGAATCAGTTATGACGTAGACAGTAATCGTTCTAATCGTAATCATGTTCATTGACCATAACACAGAAGAAAGCACATCATATAATGACGTTTCGACATCATATAATGAAGTAAATCGAACCACATCATATAAGGTTACAACCACATCATATAATGACACAACCACATCATATAAAGCTGATTGTACATAATATAAGTACATTTGCACATCATATCAGAATATTTGCACATCATATAAGTATATTTGCACATTATATAAGTACATTTACACATCATATAAGTATATTTGCACATCATATAAGGATATTTGCACATCATATAAGAATATTTGCACATCATATAAGAATGTTTGCACATCATATAAGTACATTTGTACATCATACAAGTACATTTGCACATCATATAAGTATACTTGCACATCATATAAGTATATATGCACATCATATAAGTATATATGCACATCATATAAGTATATTTGCACATCATATAAGGATGTTTTGACATCATATAAGTATAATTGCACATAATATAAGGATATTTTGCACATCTTATAAAGGTGTTTGCACATCATATAATGTGCACATCATATAAAGGTAAATGCACATCATATAATGAAAATGGTCATAACAAGACAGTTTTGGCGTTCCATACTTATATGTACTTAAATGATGTGCAACTATACTTATATGATGTGCAAATATCCTTATATGATGTGCATTTTCCCTTATATTATGTGCAAACATCTTTATATGATGTGGTTGTGTCATTATATTATGTGCTTGTAACATTATATGATGTGGTTCGGTTTACTTCATTATATGATGTCAAAACGTCCTGATATGATGTGCTTTCATCGTTGTTATGGTCAATGAACATTATTACGATTAGAACGATTTGTGTCTACGTCATAACTGATTTCGATCTTCTTCTCAGGAATTTCTATAAACCCGACTCAAATCTGTAGCTACCGTTTGGAAAATGGTTGAGATTTTAAAAGAGATAAACATTGGCATGTTGGTACCCTCGTTTTAAAGATGAAAAAATCACATCTGGTATGATTGTTGGAAAATTGTCAAAATATGAACTGCAAAGTTTAGGTTTAATCGATGGGTCTACAATAATGAACATACGGTTAAAGTTATTAAATTATGGGTCCTCGACCGTGTATTAGGCACATGGAGTTCAAACATTTGATCTACCAGAGGATATTCTGCATTTTATTTTGAATGCCAGTTTACTGTTTCTGATCTAGCAGCTCCAGTCTCGTATCAGCTTCCGAAAGTGCAATTTATAAAAAAAAAAAAAAAAAAACGAGACAGTGCAATTTTACAAAAATCAACGTATCAAACATTTCGGAGAAAGATTAAGATTCATTAAAACAGGAGCTAGTTGAAGAATATCCCTGCTGCGGCGAAAATATGATAAAACCACTTTATTGCAAAAGACAACTATACTGGTATATGTATTCCCTCTTTGTAAATTGCCGCTTTATCTTAATTCATTTTCCATATCAATTAGATCACAGTCATTTTTAAAAGTATTTCCTAACAATGGCTATACAATTTTCTACTCATGCATAAGTATACCGCTAAAAATGATTGATTGATTAATTGGTTGACTGATTGGTGTTTAACGCCACTTTCAGCACTATCGTGTTCTTTCAAGGATGGAGGAAGCCACAGTGCCCGGAGAGAACCACCGACCTTCAGTAGAAAAACTGACAATTCTAGTCAATCAAGATTAGAGTCGAACTTATCTGCCTCCTTGTGCGGTATTCGAACTCACAACCTTAGTGTTGACAGGCTAGTGATACTGTAGTTCGACTACTTAGGCAACTCGGCCCCGGTATGGATGAAAGGAGATAGGGGATGAACTTCAACTCGGTGCATTACATTTGCGCACAGGTTTTTATTACGTTTTCGTGCATTTATTCTACAGCTTCAACTAGACAGTAACCCGCAATAACAACAAAAAGAAAAGGTTTCGTGGGAAGCCGCTCTGATATACACCTCCAGACTCAAGAACTGTAAACAGGACTAAGGTACCGACCATTTCTCTTCTTTTTTGGGGGTAAGGGGCATGTTTTTTTTAAATGTTTTTTCCAAATTTCTTGAAAAAGATATTATTTGTTTCAGAAGGGAAGCAAACACAATAGTTTGTTTCCGTTGAAAATGTCTTTCCTATTTAGAGGCAGTTTCTTCTATAAGAAGTTGATACATACATTTCAAGTATGTTCTTTTTTTTGTAAATTTTGCCTTGCTGATCATTTTAGCTGTTCAAGATATAAGGAAAAAAAGATGAAAAAATTTGAAAAAATAGGACATTGAAAGGGTAATGACTCCTGTAAGGGACCTGTCATTTGTAATCCCAAAAAGAGGGGATAGAAGGAAATTAAGGGGGGACCTTGATTTTTTTTTTGGAATGGAAAGGTTTTTCATTTTATATTTATAAATTTGCGGCCGTATACTTCGGATTAATTTATTTTCGTGGGTATTAATTTTCGTGGATAGAAAACTTGAAAAAGACAGTTCGTGGGATAGGTAAATTCGTGGATCGCTGTTTCATAAATAACAAGAAGATGTGTCAGATACGTAAATTCGTGGATCTCTGTTTGTATAATGATAAACAAAAGATAGAAATTCACTGAAAAGGTTTTTAATTGTCAAATCCTGGCTTGGTCATTCTAGGTTGTAGTGTTCTTTAAAAACTTTGATTGCAAGCGTGAACAAAGGCAAATAGTTATGTTTTTGCTTTACAATTTATAATTTCTAGTCGGAATTTATAAGTTCTTTAATATGCTGAATCTAACCGTTTAATTAGATTTTTGTTTTTAGGCCCCGTTTTTAAATTGGTCCGAAATTGAGGTTCAAATGGTTCAAAATTAATCTTTGTTTGATTTGATCAAAAATTGAATTATTTGGGTTCTTTTTTATGCCGAATCTAATCGTGTATTTAGATTTTTTATTTTGAGCCCCGTTTTCAAATTGGTCCACTTTAAGGTCCAAAGGGTCCAAATTAAACTTTATTTAACCCCGCCATATTCTTTATGGCTTGTCCCAAGTCAGGAGCCTGTAGTTCAGTGGTTGTCGTTGGTTCATGTCTGTCATATTTGTTTTTCGTTAATTGTTTTGTTATAAATTAGGCCGTTAGTTTTCTCAATGGAATTGTTTCATATTTTTCATGTCGGGACCCTTTATAGCCGACTATACGGTATGGGTTTTTCTTATTGTTGAAGGCCGTACGGTTGCCTATAATTGCTTACATCCTCTTTATTTGAACTTTGGTGGATAGTTGTCTCATTGGCAATCATACCTCATCTCCTTATTTTTATTTTGTTTGATTTTATCAAAAATTGAATCATTGTGGTTCTTGATATGCCGAATCTTATTTATCTTATTTAGATTTTTTTATTTTGGGCCTCGTTTTCAATTGGTCCACATTAAGGTCCAAAGGGTCCAAATTAAACTTTGTTTGATTTTAACAAAAATTCTTGGGGTTCTTTGATATGCTGAATCTAACCGTATATTTAGATTTTGGATATTGGACCATATAATAGATACATGTCCAATATCAACTTTTTAAGATCTTAGACAATATTCATTCTATGTCAGAAACTTGGCTGTGTCAAAGATCTAATCATAATAAAAATTCAGAGCTGCATCAAGCTTGAATGGTATGTCCATACTTGCCCAAACTGTTCAGAGTTCGACCAACACTCTACACCTCACCCTAACAGTAAAAAAAATATAGTTTTGACTCGAAAGACATCATTTATTTATGCCTCGCTCCGCTCGCCTCAATGCCTCAATTGTTAAGATCTAAATCCTGAGTTTCAACATGTTTTTCAAGCAGAGCATTTTTCATCTGCAGCCAAAGATGTTCCAAGGTGGGGACTTGAAAAAATAAGAGAAATTCCCATGTTTCCTCCCACGTCACCCTCCCAATGAAAGAAAATGACTCTTAGTAGTTGATTTATAATTTAATGTTTAATTATTTATTTGTAAATCTGTTCTTATCTATACCATTTTGCAGGGAAAGGTTTCTCTATAATAAGTTATCAAGATAATAGGCAATAAAACAACAAAGAGCTCAACTTTCCCAAACGGGACCTTTACTATAGAGCATATCCAGACTGTTTTCATTGCACTATTCTTTTTTATTTAATTTATTGTAGTTTTCAAGATAAAGCAAAACATTAAAAGCCGCCGCCGCAAACTTTCCCGAACTGAACCTTTATCGGAAAAAAAATTATTCAAGGGTTCACAATTTTAGAATGCTTGGAGGGACAAATGTTTACAAAACATTATATTTTACTTGAACAAATGTGTTAAAATTAAGAATAAGAGACTCGAGTCTTTGTCCAAAATCAATATGAAAGGTAGGGCTAATTATTTGGATATTGCTCTAGATCGTGTATTGCTCACCATTTCAACTGTTTACAGTTTCTACACAAAAATACAGATCTTGTGTGTCCAAGCTTTACTTACAAAGATCTGAAAACGCTCCATTCTATTTTCTGTTTCAAAGACCATTTGGGATTCTCTGGTTTTGTTGGATTGATACACACCTTCAAAAATTTGAAGGCTGAAATTTCATTGGCAGATGTAATTATAACCAGAACAGGAAATAAAATGGAGTGGTGTTAGATCCTTGTAACTAAAGCTTAGACACAGGATCTGTATCTTAATCAGATTGATTAGGCACCAACTATTCATCTTTTTTGGGGGGAGCATGTGTATTTCCTTGTGGTCAGTACAAACATATTTTACGACTTTAATAAAAAATAAACTTTTTGTTCAATAACCAGGTTTTTATATATTTAGACTTTTTTATTGAATGCAAACTGTTCATATTGTGTTCTTATTGCACATCATATAAGTACATTATATTCATTATCGTTTTATTTTTCTTCTCATTTTCAATAGAAACAAACTATATTTTCGCTTTCTTTCTGAAATAAATAAAGTCTTTTTCAAGAATTTTGGAATCAAACATTTGATAAAAACATGACATTCGTGGTAGAGTGTTCGCCTCGAGTGCGGGAGGTCGTGGGTTCGAACCCGGCCGGGTCAAACCAAAGACTTTAAAATTGGTATTTGCTGCTTCCCCGCTAAGCACACGGTATTAAGGTGTAAGAGAAAAGACTTGCCAACTCGGAATCAGAATAATGTGTAAGGGTAAGTTGACATGTCTTCCTGTGGACTGTTACCTTGTGAACTAGCACGTTAAAAATCCGGCTCAGCGTGTCGGTCTAGTATAAAGTCAAGGGTAAGAGTAAATAGTCATATTACATTAACATGTTCTCGTTCTGAATATGCATATTAATTTGCTGCTGGACGTTAAGCATCCATCCATCATCATCTAGTTGAAGCTATAAAATAAATGCACGATAATGTAATAAAAATCTGCGCGCAAACGTAACGCACCGAGTTGAAGTTCATCCTATATCTCCTTTCATCCATACCGGGTGGCCGAGTGGTCTGAGTAGTCAAGCTTCTGTATCACTAGCCTGTCAACACTTAGGTTGTGACTTCGAATCCCGCACGAGGCATGTAAGATCGACTCAAATCTTAATTGACTAGAATTGTTAGTTTTCCTACCGAAGGCCGGTGGTTCTTTCCCGGCACTACGGCTTCCTCCACCAATATAAACTGACCGCCACGAAATTGCACGATAGTGTTGAAAGTGGCGTTAATCACCAATCAATCAATCAATCAATCAATCAATCAATCAATCAATCAATCAATCAATCAATCAATCAATCAATCAATCAATCAATCAATTAATCAATCAATCATCCATACCGGTACATAATAATGCAGGAGATAATTTTATAGCTATTGTTATGAAATACTTTTAAAAATGACTGTGATTTAATTCGTGTCTTTTGCAATACAGTGGTTTTATCATATTTTCGCAGCAGCAGGGAAATTCTTCAACTAGCTCCTGTATTAATTGATCCAAATCTTCCTCAGAAATGTTTGAAACGTTGATTTTTTTGTAAAATTGCACGGTCTCATTTTTTCAAATAAAATGCACTTTCGGAATCTGATACGAGACTGGAGCTGCTAGATCAGAAACAGTAAACTGGTATTCAAAAACAAAATGGAGAATATTCTCTCGTTGATCAAATTTTTGAACTCCAGGTGCTCAATTTAATAACTTTAACCGTATATTCATTATTCTTGACCTATCGATTAAACTTAACTTTGCAATTCATATTTTGACAATTTTCCAAAAATTATATAAGATTTGATTTTTTCATCTTTAAAACGAGGTACCAACGTGCCAATGTTTATATCTTTTAAAATCTCAACCATTTTCCAAACGGAAGCTACAGATTTTAGCCAGATTTATAGTAATTCCGGAGAAGAAGATCGAAATCAGTTATGACGTAGACAGTAATCGTTCTAATCGTAATCATGTGCATTGACCATAACAACGATGAAAGCACATCATGTCAGGACGTTTTGACATCATATAATGAAGTAAACCGAACCACATCATATAATGTTACAAGCACATAATATAATGACACAACCACATCATATAAAGATGTTTGCACATAATATAATGACACAACCACGTCATATAAAGATGTTTGCACATAATATAAGGGAAAATGCACATCATATAAGGATATTTGCACATGATATAAGTACATTTGTACATCATACAAGGATCTTTGTACATCATATCAGTATATGTGCACATCATATAAGGATCTTTGCACATCATATAAAGGGGTTTGCACATCATATAATGACAAGTGCACATCATATAAAGGTAAATGCGCATCATATAATGAAAATGGGCATGACAAGACAGTTTTGGCGTTCAATAACGAACACTATACAAGCTAACCTTAATATGTGAATGAATACAAATATAGTTGGTATAAATTAAAGTTATGATAGTAAATATGTTTAAAAACAAATTCAGATTTTGAAGGATGATTTATCATTCCTTTTTTGTTTGTTCGAACATTAATTTATATAGGTGTAAAAAAATGCAGTCTACGTTTTTGGAAGTTTGAATTAGAAAAGAAATATGAGGAGTATGCGTCTTTGAGATATCATCTCGACAACAGAGTTTGACGCAACTTGAAAATACCATATGCCATATGTATAATGTATTTTTCAATACATTTTGTATTTGTTGATTTGATTCTTCGATCTTGTCCCAAACAAACACATTCCGAAACAAAACAATGAAATATTCCGAATATGATGGTTTTTGATTTTGTTTTAATATTAATTGATATGAATTACAACAACCCGATGAAATAGAAGGAACCAATCAACGTATCAATCCATAGTCAAAATACCATTTTTCCCAAGCAACTTAATAAGTTGCTAAACATACTATTTTTTTTTAGATCATTTACATTTACTAGGATTAATTTTAGGAATAACTTGGTTTTCACAAGTTTAAATATTTTTGCTATTTTTGCTATCAATAACAAAGTCTAAAAATATCTATCTTCGAACATAGTTCATTTATAATATTTATCTCAGTTATTCACTGTGTTGCATCACCTCCGGATATAAGTACCCCTGAAGCGGTGGAAAAAACAAATGTGAAGTCAGACACAGTCAAATTCCTCTTATTTTAATGATATTTTACGTTTTGCTTGCAAGTAAAATTTTGTAATAGTGATTCCTAATAATGTAGCTATTATTTAGGGCTAATTATGATCCTTGATTAGCTCTCTCTCTCGTCAGAATCGGATAGGGTGGTACCTGTTCAACGAAGCATGTGACGAGTTCAACCATGTAAAAGCACATTTTGCCTTCAAATATACATTTGACTTTTTCGTAGAACAATGGTATATCATATTTAAGCTTGAATAACACTGTATTTCGAAATAAAGTATTGTTTACACAGAGAAATTCATGTAAATAAAGTTGATAAATTGTATGGCGAATACCGGGGAATATTCGTTTACTGTACGAGGATTAAAATTAGGTATATTTTGCTATCATTGTTTCCTTGCCTCGGGGATACCTTTATAAGATAGTGATGCTACACAGTGGTATTTAATTTCGAAAATCTCAATAAGAAGTTATATTATGAAAAAATAGTAAATTTTATATTTTTCAAAAAAAAAAAAAAAAAAAATCAAATAGTTCTCGTTTGAACATTTTTTTTTTTAGTTTGACGTTTCTTTCTTAACACACCTTTGAGACATGCAAAGTGACTCTTTTTGGATACATCGAAGAGAATTTCCAGGAAACTAAGTGATTTTCTTTCGTTATGTAACTGACAAAATGAAAATGGTCGATTCATTTTACCACAAAACGTCGCGTATTTCCTCTTTGACGGGAGATTTTTTTTAAATTTCATGATGCATATTCTGTTCACAATTTGGGCGTATCGAACAGACGGAATGGATTTGTACGAAATAAAGTGCATAATAAAAATTTATAAAAAAACAAGATCTATTGTATTTTTGAAAGGTCAAGCCCATTTGTCTTACATTAATGGTCGAATTCGATTAAAAACACAGAAAAAAAAAACGCTATTTTATTCTTTACACGTGAATAAACGAGCTTGCCTTTCTCTTTGTTTTACTGTGTTTAGTGATAGAATTTGTAACGTCTATGATACATGTAGCGAAACATGTCATAACCTATGGTATAAAAACTGTTTCGGCACTGTAAAAATGTCGACGTCGTAGGCAAGATTGAATAAAAATAATGCAGCAATCCTTTGTAAAAATATATTATATAAAAAGTTCAGGAAATTTTTAAAGCAAGTATTTTTTTTATCAAAGTAATTTTTCAACTGCTGCAAAAACAATTTTTGTCTTGTATTTTCCTAGTCCAATAGTCATAATTAAGTCAGCTAGAACTAAATTCATTTGTGATTTGTTACTTACTTAATACAACTTTTAATCGAATATAAGTTATATATCTGCAAAGAGGACTGAAGACGGAAAAGACAGCGGCCATTTTCATGATTTGTTTTTAAAATCCAAAGACCTTATTTCTTCAAAAGTAGGTAAACTAGAGCCAAACTCATACATGTATATGATACACGCAACTTATTATATACCAAATTCAGTTCATCATAATGTTCAAGGACTTACAATGGTGCAGAAAATGTTATTTTCAGGAGTTTGTTCCACGTCAAAAGTATAGTTCAATGCGAACGAATTATTTGAGATCTGTAATAAAGCATACAATATAGAATAAACAATTAAACAACTGAATTACATCTGCGAAGGAAGCTGAAAACAGACATAAAAAACTGTTAAGGTTCAAAAACCCTCAGACAATGTTGAACGTAGGTGGATATGGCTATTAATTTTATGTTTGGTCCTCAAGTATTCTGTTATGATTATTACATGGCATTTTTCATATCAGATGTATAATCAGCCCAAGGTTCAATTTCAGCCTAAGAGCCGAAAGCTCGAGGGCTAATATTGACCGAGGGCTGATAATACATCTGATATGAAAAATGACATGTTATGATCTTTTTATCATATGCTTCAACAATCGAGAAAAATAACAGTTTGATATATTGATTCTTTTAAGTGGTTCTCAAGTAGAGGTTCAAAAAGTGAAAAGTTTGCGGACGATGGACGCCAAATGTAATACAACCGATATGAAATCTTTCTAGCATATGCCTCAACAGAGGAGAAAACAACAGTATAATATATTTTTATATTCACAATAAAACAATGAAAACTGTTTGGAAAAGTCAACATTTGTAAAGTAACTTGCTGAATTATGCTGGAAACTTAGAAAAATGCATTTATTGTATCATTTGTTTTGCATTTTACACAATATATTTTCCTAATTCCTAATGTTTGTTTTGTACCCTACTTTGTTATGTTTTTCATTGAAAACGTACCATTGAGATGTATTTTCCGGAATTTGCCGAGTAACGCCGAAATGCCATGAGATAACGTTACGAAAAGGCATGCGATAATAGCCGGAAGAAGTTGATAAATTTTTCATATCAGCCCGCTAAGCACCATTTCGGAAAATATCAAATTCACGTAAATTTAATGCTATTATCATACTGTAAAATTTATAAGTTATTTACTCTAAGTATATGATAAGTATAGATTATTACATGGCATTATTCATATCAGACCCTTTATCGGCCCTAGGTCATGATATCAGCCCAAGAGCCGCAGGCTCGAGGGCTGATATCATGAACGAGTGCCGATAAAGGGTCTGATATGATAAATGACATGTAATTATCTATTTATCATATACTTCAACAGAAGAAATACAGACAAGAACACTAGTAATTTTTGGGGCCCTTTATAGCTTACTGTTCGGTGTGAGCCTAGGCTCCGTGTTGAAGACCGTACTTTGACCTATAGTGGTTTACATTTATAAATTTTGACTTGGATGGAGAGTTGTCTCATTGGCACTCATACCACATCTTCTTATATCTAAGAACTATTAATTAAAATTTTGTCTTTCCATGAACTTTTAGATAATAATTTACAGACAACCAAATACAAATTTCTTAACTTTAATTGTTTTTATTGATATTACAAGCATTTTATTTATCTTGTCACAATAATTATCATGTTCTTAGTTTGAAATTTGCTTCTCAACCAATGTGTGAAAAGTCTTAAATCACTTGCGGTTTTCCGCACTGTGTTGTCGTTTTCGAACAAATTTCCGGAAATGCACGAAGTTGCATGTGATAAACGTCACGGAAATTAACGGAAAGGCATATGATAACATTCCGGAAGCAGTCAATAAAGGTTCCTTTATCAGCCCGCTAAGGAAATTCTTAGGAATCTGATCAATAAACCTAGTAATCCTTTCATAGCCTTTTAATATTTTTAAATGTTATTCAACTGTAAAATTTTAGTTATATTTTATACAAGTATATGATAAAATTATTTATATCTATGGGTTTTAATTTTTGGGTTTAAGCGTTCCTTCGGACATCAAAATTATAAAGTGTTATTTTCATCTTCTAGCACTGGGTCGTTACCGCCCCTGGAAAAATACTAGTAGAGTTAGCTCTATTAGCGGCAGTAAGAGGATTAATAAACCGACTATGTATGAAGTAAAAATAAAATTTAATCTGAAACTATGTGGAAACTAACGGAATAAAAATAAATATGTACACAAATTACACACAAAACAAATGAAAGACTAACGAGAAAATTTTACTTTGTGCAGGAGTATGATTGAATAGATACTTTATTCATCGGCTTTGGATAAATGGTGTTCCACTTATTTATTACCTAATATTTCATCACAATGTACATCTCTAACAATCATTAATGGATTTGAACCTCTTCACAGAGGTATACTTATTTACATATTGACTGAAATGAGATAAGAAGGTCGTTTTTCTTATAACACAAATAGGTACCATGCAGGGGGTTGTGAACATTATACCAAACATACATTCAATTTCATTCCCCTTTTTGTTCTTTTCACAAATTACAAACATGTATCAAAATGCTTGTTCACTGGTTTTCAATTCAAAGTGTCAGTGTAACTCAGAAAACTATTTTGAAGAATATTATATAAGTAACATCCGTTTTTTTTTTGAACATTTGAATAGTTCATTTACAGTTGAAAATCAAAACACTTTTATTCTTCCCTCCGTTTGAAATGTACAATTTTTCAAATGTCCTGTTGAAAGCAACAGCTAAGGGCATGTCTAGTCCATCAGATCTCCCTAGGAGTATATTATCTACTCTAGCGTCTGATGAGAGCCGATGTAAATCACTTGAACGGTGTGCTGTTACATACGAACTCCCTTCCGAATCTAATGCTAAAAACACTGGTCCATTCAACAATTGGGAGAAAATACGAGTTCCATCAAACTTTAAACACATGACCATGTTTCCACCAGTATTTTCGCAGCAATACAATAGTTCATCTTTATCATTCACAACAGAAACGATTGACAATATAATTCCATTCCCAATATTCAGAGTCTTCAGACACTTTCCACTTACTCGATCAATGTAAACTACTTTTCCACTACTGGAACCTACAATCACATTGTCTTTTACTACTGTAACACCATACGGGCTAACGTTAAGACGGATTTGTCTTCCTAGGGTGAAGCTAGTTATATTGAAGAACTGAATTGATCTTTTTTCAGGCAATGTAACAAATGCCTCCTCTGTTCCAGGTATGATAGCTATTCCCCATATCGTACCCTCATTAACAGTACAGGATTGCAGGTGTTGTCCAGTTTCAGTCATTAAAGAAATTTGCTTTGTACCATCATTACAATGGAGTAACTTATTGTCGATTGTTACTGCAATACATGTAATTCTTCCTTCTGATATATTAACATTCTTTTCGAACTCAAACTTTGTTGAGGTATTGTACGTGTTTGGGCTTGTATGTGTTTAGGATGTTGATAGTTCACTGTACATGGGATAGAACTTTTTTTTAAGGATCCAAAAGTTTTCATAACCGAAATCAAATTTGACGATTCGAATCCTATTTCATTAGTTTCAAGTGATGGAATTAGGTCTTGTAGACTTACAGCTTGCCTTGAGATGTCCGACTTCACGGTGTTTAGGAAGATGAATAACTGACTTTCGGAACCGTGTTTAGTAACGAAATCCACTTGTTCACATATATTTTGAATAACATGTTGCCTTTTGTCTGCCTCACTCAGTTCGTTGCTTACCGTTTTTCTAATTTTGCGTTCGAAGATATCCACTTCAGAGCAACAATTTGTTTCAAGTTGATCAAGATGATCATTGATATCATGTCTGAACTTTGCTATTTCCTTTAAAACTTTTGCCTTAGTTTGCCCTACACTTGTCTTCTTCTTTTGTCTATCTTCTAACAATGCATTTGTTGAATTGAGTAATGAGGCAATGTCTTTACTTACATCTTCTAACATTGATGAGGTTTTGCAGCCTTTGGCAGCGACATCTATTGGTTGAATTTTACCAGAAGTGCGATGCATGTTTGCCATGCATGTTCGACATATCAAGCAATCATGATCGGGACAATAAAACTCGAAACACATCCCTTCATGATCATTGCAATCTTTCTTGATGTTGAACTTACTTCCAGTTGTTACAGAAACATCAACCAAATGGTGAGAAGCAAGGAGTTTGACGGCACTATGTAGATCGGAACAATTGGTACATAGAGCATCTTCACAATCTATACAATATTTCAATCCCTCAGATGATTTATTAAGTCTTGAACATGGATCACACATCACCATTTTTGATGCCATCTTTTCCCTGAAAGATGAATTAACAAAATGTCGTTCCACGCATTTTCGTCATATATAATAATTTTAAAGGAACATGAGTTCACTCCCGTTTTTAAGTAGTCTTTGTGATAAAAAGTATTTGTTTTGTTCGCAATGTTTTGTGACTTATCTTGTCGGTTATCATAGTTTTTGCCCGTTGTTATATTGACGTATGACTTTGATTGGTATTAAGTTGCATTCTTTAAATGGAATGTGGCTACGTCATGCAGACCATATTCGTGGACATCCGTGACACAGTTGACAAAATGCGAAAAGAGGAAAATCACGAACAAGAGGCTTCTATGATCCCGTTTTGCTCACCTGTCATTTTTGACAAAATAAATTGATATAATGCAACAAGAATATTTATTGAAAGTAGGAAAACCTTGACATTGGAAGCTTTTTGCCCTATTAGATTTTATGTATATATTATAATTTTCAAGATTTAAGACAAATAATGGATTTTTTTTTCTAATTTTCTAATTTTAATCATCGCGGCCATGTTTGTTGACTGACTGTTAAAAAACACAAACTTGCTATTTGATACTCGAATGATTATTCGCCCAACTAATTGTTGAAATTGGTTTGCTAACTTCAGAGAAGATCTTTGGAAAATTACAAAAAAAAAGTCAAACATTCAATTTGTTTAAAGCTATAAACTCCTTAAGGAGTAATCCAATGTTTTTTTCGAATTGACATTTTGGTAGATCTTTTATTGCTGATAATATTTAGTTTTGCCTTAACAGTTTCTAAATATCTAAAATAGTTTTGAGATAAAAGCGAAATAAAATAAGCCAAAAAAAAAAAAAAAAAGAAAAGAAAAACGTGATTTAAGGGCAATAACTCTTAAAGAGTCGTCTGAAAATTTTGTTGCATATAGGAAATAGGTAGATCTTAAAATTCGGAGCATTTTTGATCTGACAGACTTTGTCTATCAATTACATAATAAATGTATTTTACCCATTTGTTCTATTTAAACCATAACGGTCATGCTTATTGACTGACCAGAAAAATACATACACACTTTATACTGAATATCATAAGAATCATTAACCCTTGCTTTAACTGAAATTGATAATATGATTTCATAGGAGAAGATCTTTGAAAATGTTAAGGACGACAGACGACGCCGACGACGAACTCAAAATGATGCAAATAGCTCACTTGGCCTTATGGCGAGTTGATCTATAAGAAAAAACAACCGATGAACTGACTATCATATTATGATATATAATATTTAACAACAAAATCATTCTTATATTCAAATAATTTTTATCATGAAAACTACACATAAGTATTGAATGTTTTAAATGGTTAAGGTCATAAGCAAATTTCTCTATAAATCCCTAGTTTTTTTATTTTCAAAAGATTTTCTGAAAAACTATTTGTTTTGGTTTCCATCTAAAACAAGCAGATATATACCAGCGAGCAGACTCAAAACAAAGAAAAAAACTATTATTATTTGGCCTTAATGGGCTCGAACGACGAATGATTAACATTTAAGATCATTTAATGAAAAATTTTGCCCTTTAATTTCATAGTTGGTTGAAAAGTTGTGTGATTAACAATTTTTAGATAGAGTTTGTTTCTCCTTATTTCTTAATTGATCCTTAATTTAAAAAGGTAGTGAAATAAGATATAATTTCAACAGGAAGTTAAATGATGACGTAAGAATGTTCTTACTGTATGCCTAAAATGTATTGTAATATTCCATTGCAAACTGTTTTAAAGCCCGTTATTGCATCGGAGGCCTTTTTAGCATTGAATTATATTAAACGATTAAAATTTATGGTTACCTTCTAAATATTTGCAGTTTTATCTTCAAAACAAAGCCTATTACAATGTCACAATTTTACACAGTTATCTACCGTAGAAATTGATAAACAATATTTGTAATCAAGGCCACGGTAAATAATTTTTACTTTTGGCATTAATGTTTTTATTGGTTAGTGTATCTTATATATAGTTTTACTTTCCTCTGTAGTGTATAGTGTATAGGGTCTAATTATTGTTGTTTGTTTTTCATCGTTTCCTTTCATCGTGTTTTGTGTGTTTTATTTATTGAACTTTTTGTATTCCTCCCTCGGATCGTCTCTCTCTTTTAAATATTTCAAAATGAGGAGGGATAATAATTTATAATGATGTCGTAACTTCATGAAATATTGATACCAGTCGTGTCCGTAAATTGAAAAAAAAAATAACCACACTTTTTACAGAAATTTCACAGTCACATGCAACATTAAGGTAGCACTACAGTCAGAATTTTCTGACTCCAACCAACAGTCTTTAAAAATTAATTTCTCCAAAACTACTCAATGGATTTTTAAAATCTTTAACTCATTTTAAAGCTGAAATATTACTCTTTCTTAATACATAGATAAATTTATTTTGGTATGATAAATCTCAAAATATAGCTCATTAATTGCCAAAAAGTGGTCTTCCAACTTGGATGGAAATGGCACATTCAGGTCAAATGGTAGTAAAATTTGTTTTCATCCCTTTAATCAACCATATACAAGCTGCAAAACCGTGTCTCAGATTTTTGATATATGCCTCAGTAAGAAGATATATTGATTTAACTGCTGGGTGCCAAACCTCATTTCACCTTTCATCTTTGGAGACCTATAAATTCATTTAGAAACAAATTATCCAAAAACTGGGACACGGTATTGTAGAAAATACTCCCTTTAATCACATATATCAAAGTCAAGCCAAAGGGGGTACCCATAAAGTTTATATTTTCATGTTTTCCTAACAAATCTCATGAAAAATTGTTCTGAGAAATAACCTCAAAACGGAATTTCCCCCTTAGAACCCCTATAAATGCAACATAAATACAAAAATTCCACTGGGAACACCCCAGGAGTGTTCTTATACCATTACTTTGTCAATAGAACCACACACTTTGTCTCTTTGATGCTCTAATGCTGTAAATTTTGCATTATGTGTGGCACTGTGCAACACTAACTTGGCATTTGGCGGGAGTTTGACGTCACAGATTTGTGATGTAGTAATTAAATATACTAGTAGACAAAGCTCCGCCTCTGTCCAGACAGTCTAAGATAAGAGAATAACAGGATTGACCAGCTGCATATAATCAATATTTAACATCATTATTCTCACTATAAAGAATAATTTTCATTTGTATTTTAAAAGAAATATACTATTACTGAAATTAGCTAGAACATTAAAATTGTGAATCAAAAGACATGTTCATAAAGATCCAAGACCATCCACTTCTTTAAAAAGACACTCCCACATGATTTTTGAGTTTTATGGAATTGAAAAATTTCACATAAACTAAAAATTGGTTAAAATGCCTAAAACTGTATTTAAATGTAGAAGACCAAAATAGAAGAAATTTATACAGGCAGTCAGAGGTTTTCAAAGATACTTTCACACTCTTTTCCATATTTTTTTTCATTTTTTGTAGATTTCTTCCCTTTAGATTTTTTTCCTTTTCTTTTTCTCTATTTATAAACATGTTATATAAATTACTTTTGTTGCAATACAATGAGATAAGACCACAATATTTATCTTGTGGTCAGGGATTAACAGCTGGACACTGGTATCAACAGATGATTGACATATTAGCCCCTCCCAAATGCCTATATATTTAGATTAATTACCATGTGCTTTTACAAATGATACAAATGCATTTGATAAACTAAACATTTTAAATGTAGAAGAACTAGTTTCAATAATGAGGATTACAAGGATTGTGATAGAAAGAACAATTAAAAAATGTTACAAATTTAAAGAATTGACAAACCATGTCTGTTTGTGACTTTTTGATATTGATGAAATATAGCAGTGTTAATATGCGCTGGTTTTTACGCTGTTTGATATTTTAAAGAAGCACTAAATATTTCGCTAACTATCTCTGTGAAAATCATGTTGTATGGTTCACTTTGTACGATAACAATACAAGAGGGGGCGGACAGGGGGGTACCTTTCTCCTTTCTCCCACCCCTCTTCTCCTTTCTCCCGCCCCTCTTCTCTTGTCTCCCGCCCTAAAACAAAAAACTAATGTATAGGAAGGCCATTTTAAAAGAAATGTCTTGTTTTTATGGCTCATCCCCGTCTTGTCCTTTGACGAGATAGAAGTGTTGTTTCTTCTTAAAGAATCTCAATAAATTTTTCACTAAATGTTAAGCTTCCTGTTTGCAATGAATTTGTAAGTTTGGTGCACGCCGTTTCCTGATGAATTTTTTTTTTTCAAAGTAGAAATCTAAATTATAGAATCGCAGGATAATGTTTGAAAATACGGGGAATTTTTGTGCCACTATTAGTGCAATTTCGTTTGGATGTCAACACTTAATGTGCACCCGATGGGACGAAATAAAATTATATCATTCAGATCCCGTTACATATTTTTCTTTCAATTCGTCAAATTATTTCTCGAAATTTACAATCACACGATTCATTAACAGTGGCCAACAATAAATGAATAATCGATACTTAAAAGATAAAATTAAAAAGAGATACTTTTGTTTACCTATAGTCCGCAACTATGCACACAACTACTATATTAAAAATATGTATTATTTTATTTATCACTTTTATAACTGATGGAATTTTTTTTTTAAATAACCTTTTTTGATGGCTGCATTAAATTAAATGTGTCTTTTAGATACAACTATTTCAAATTGAATTGTATTGTCCTGATAATGTCTGAAATATTTGCCACCGGACAATTTGCAACCTCAAATCAATCAATTCAAACTGTACATTGTACTTGAAAATCACAGTGTACTTAATCAAATTTTTGCAGCACTTTATCCATGTATGACAACAAAATAACAAACACCATTCAGATCCGTCCCATTACATATTTTTTCAATACCTCTGAGTAAAAATAACGTTACTCTACATTCAGTAACGTCATTCCTTCTCTGCCAAAATCTTTGCATATCAGTCAATTTTGAAGCAATTTGTCTAAAAAAGGGGATTTGACATGTGTTTGATTTGATTTTATGTGTTATTCACACCATTTTTAAGTACCACTTTTGGGCTTTTTAGTGGCGGCCAGTTTTGATTGGTGGAGGAAGCCGGAGTGCCCAGATAAAGCCAACGACTTTCGATCGGAAAACGGACTATCCTAGTTAATTAAGATTGGAGTCGAGTGCACCTGCACGAGCGGGATTCGAACTCACAACCTCAGTGTTGACTGGCTAGTGATTATAGTAGTACCTACTTTAATAGACCACTTGGCCACATATAAAAACGAAGATGTGCATGATGTGATTCCCAATGAGACAACTCTTCACAAGAGACTAAATGACATAAAAATTAACAACTATATAGATCATTGTATGGTCTTCAACAATGAGCAAAGCCCATACCCCATAGTCAGCTATAAAAAAGCCTCGAAATGACTAATGCAAAACAATTTAAACGGGAAAACTAACGGCCTAATAACTTTACAAAAAATGTACGAAAAACAAAAATGTAACACAGCAACAAATGACAACCACTGAATTACAGGCTCCTTAAGAATGAACTATAAGAATCAGTTGAAAAGGCTTAACTCAGATGGATACAAATCTAAATACATATAACAAAAACACAGAATGGACGTGGCCGTGTACTTGTACATCCCAACAACACAAAGACACTAAGTACAGATCTGAGAGTACTAGTCGCAGTTACTGACAGCTAGTTCAAAGCCAATAACAACTAATAAAACAAAATCATGCATCTAAGACTAAATTATCACAAACAGCAGAGAAAAACATGACCTTGTGCAATGCCACGATATAGGACCTGTATCGTTGCATTGCACAAGGTCATATTTTTCTCTACTGTTTATGACATCTTTACACGACCTATATCGTTGCATTGCACAAGGTCATGAATTTCTCTGCTGTTTATGACATCTTTACACCAAATCCAATGGATGTTGAATGTGTACTGAATGATAATTTTGAGGTATCGATAGATTGTAGATCCATGTAGACTCAGTATAAAATCCAGGAAATTGTTAGTTTTTAGTCTTTCTCCGAATATATGAGATCGTAATGAATGAGTGACGACGCTCGGAGTATTAATGAGGTCGTTTTCGTTACTATGGCATTTATTAGCACTTCCTTGAAGCTTTTATTAATTAAATAAAATAATTGTTTTCCACAGCTCACTTTTATTAAGGGAGCTACCATTTGATTTTATGCGGGGAGGGGGTAGGATGAAATTCGAAAAAAATAGGCAGGACAGGAGTTTTGAGTAAAAAAAAGGCAGGATGAGACACTTTGCAAAAAAAAAAAAAGACAGGATGACAATTTATGTAAAAAAAAGTCAGGATAAACTACAAAAAAAAAGGCAGGACCGAAAAGAGTGAAGACAGAGATTACAACTAAAAAAAATGCAGGACAAAATTTTTCATCCTAGCCCCCATAAAAATCAAATGGCAGCTCCCTAATTTTTATATACATTTTGTACATTTTTGTCTCCCTTTTCTATCCTTTTTCTCCTTTCTCCCGCCCCTGATTTCCTTTCTCCCACCCCCTCTCTCCCTGTCTCCCTTTACCCTGTCCGCCCCCTCATACAAGTTGCTTTCTTTAAAAAAAAAAGCAATACGTGAACCCACGACTGCTGACTGGTCACCAACATTTTTGTTGATTTTATTTGCTTTTGATTTGAATAATTAGCTGTGAATTAGATATTGATGATCATTGATGAGTTTAGTTGTCACATCATTATTGAAAATGTGTAATAGTGTGTAGATTCTTGCACAAGTGAATAGGAATATAGATAATTTTTACTTTGTGTTCAATGTACAAGTTCCTGATCCTATTGCAATTCCCAATTTCTGCAAACTCTAAAGTGTCTAAGGCAAAATTCATTGACTATGCAACTATGTTTAATCCTCAGGTTGCTATATTATCTGGCTGAATTTATTTGAACTTTCAAAATTCATATCTACATAGTTTGTTTCCTGGATGTTTTTAATTATTCTGCACTATTTTTTTAGGCTGTCTGTGACAATCATACATACTTTATTTGTAATGTAAGCATATTAGATAAATGGACAGTGTAAGTGTTAAAGTTCTGGACCTCACATTTAAATATGGTTTTGGCATTACTTATCTAAATACCTTGATATATGACTAATAATTGCTACTATATAAGAGGTGTGCTGTGATATACCATCATGAATAAAGGAAACCAAATAAATATAAAAAAGAAGTTTGGTATGAATGCCGGTGAGATAACTCTCCACAAAACACCTTATGACACCGAAATTAACAGCTATAGGTCACCGTACAGCCTTCGACAATAAGCAAAGCCCATATCACATAGTCAGCTATAAAAGGCCTTGAAATCACAAATGTAAAACAATTCAAACGAGAAAACTAACGACCTAATTAATGTACCAAAAAAAGAACGAAAAACAAACATGAAACACAGCAACAAACAACAACCATTGAATTACAGGCAGATACATACAGAATGTGGGAGGGTTATGTTTAATAAATATTGGTAACTCTATACAATTGTCAATATGTTGCCAATGGCACAACTATCCACCAGACCAAATGAATAACTTTTTTTGTAGGATGCAAGGATTTATTCAGATTTAATTATTATGTTTCATTTACAAATGGATTTTAAAAATACCAAAGCAGAGTATCTTGTCATATAAAATACTTATTTCTTAATTGCAACTCTGAAAATATTCTGACTTCAATTATCGTTAGTTTCTACAGAAACATAAATACAGTATATATTTTGTATATATTTCTTTGACTTCTATTAAATAAATTAAATTAAATACTTTTGATAATAATATTATCTTTCTGTTTTACTTTCCGATCTAATATAAATATTTAAACAGAATGTTCTCTCCTAAGTCTATGATGGAAATACACAATATCACGTGGTAAATCTTCAGACATAATTAGTTTACATGTTATCGTGACAAAGCACAATACCACGTTATAATTGACCTAGATACACACAATGTACAGGGGTCGTTTCAAAACAAATATAATTGCGTTGTCATTATACTTGTTTAGAAACTTTCACATCAAAGCGCTTATAAACATTCATATTATTAAAAACACATATGTTTTGTGAAAAGGCACATATATGTTCTAATATATAAACGATTTTTTGACTGCAACTTAGTCTTTATTGTTTTACTTTCCAATTTACTTTGATTGTTGAAATATACAATGTCGCGTGGTAGCCTAGCCATAGGGGGACCGTATCAAAGACGTAGATAACTACCTGTATAAATGATCGAAAACTTTTGAGACGTTCCGAGAATTTTATTCCGACATCCGGCAGAGAGATATCGAGTGGCCCGTAGACACTTCCAAAACTCGCCAATATATAAGCGTGAACCCCTCAGGGGGTTCACGCACTAAATATACCGACTCGGATCATTTAGAATCACATAGATGTAATGATATATAGCAGCGGCCACAGACAGATTATTGACGAAGCATTTTACAGCTTGGTAACATATCTAATATAGTAAAATTGAAATCAAAGCATCCGTCTTCTAAAACAAATTTGAATGTTAAAAAGTACGTAACAGACATGTGGCCATAGAATTTAATGATGACTTATAGACTACGTTATTTTTGAGAATTGCTAGTACAGATAAGCTACTTAAGCATTATCTGTTAACGATAATTTCATTTTTGTTCTGTTTCACGATAATTGCTTGTACATGTTGTAGATATATTCTTAACCTTTCCTTCATTCAAACGAACAAAAAATATTATTTACTTAGAATGTCTAAATGATTGATTATTCTGTTTTACTTCTCATTCGACACATTAGAAATAACTAAAACACAAGAATTAGATGGTGTGTACCTGTACTTCACTTAAGTACAGTATATACACTTGAATCGAACATGAGTTAATACTATCTCTATTTACACTTCATAGTTCAAACTGATAATCGAATTCATCAGTTTAATATTATGATCACATATTTTAAAACAAGGAAAGGGCCTCGGTGGCCAAGTTGTCTCAGTAGTTCATCGACAGCGAGCACTAACCTGTCAAAACTGAGGTTGTGGTTCGAAACCCGCTCGTGGCAGGTGCGTTCAACCCTGATTTCAATAAAGTAGGACTGTCAGTTTTCCTGCCAAAGGTCGGTGGTTCTTTTAGGGCGCTCCGGCTTCCTCCATTAATAAAAACTGGCTGCAACGATATAGCCAAGTTTTGATTGATTGATAAATACCATAAATCAATCAAGGTTAACATATCTTGACATATGAAATTTGGGAATGAAACACCAATTCCTTTTTTATCAATTATTTAAATCTTAAAATTGTCAACACATTCTGTCAAAAAATACACTTCAATTTTATTGAAAAGTTATATATAGTCTACAAACTAGCTGAACTTTCTCTAATATCATGTTCTAAACATAGAACTGACCACAGTCATCATACACATCTCATTCTTACTTGTTGATCTCCTTTGTGTGATCGTGATACAATGACACTGCTGCTGTTTTATGAAGAATTTTTAATATAAGAATGCATTGACATAAATAATCCTAAGTTGTCATAAAATGGTGTTGATGCAGGATTTTCTAGTTCGCTTTTATGTTTTTATCGAAACTGGGTTATGAAGGGAATACGCATCTCACGTTGTAATTTAAACTTTGCAATTAAGCTGATAAAAAGGACGGGAGATCATGTATTGTTCCCAATTAAATGAAGGCTTTTTGATGACAATATTAATTTAAGTAATATATACTAGCTGTTGTTGCAACTTAAAAAAAAAACAAAAAAAAAAACAAAAACAAAAAAACACAAAAACATTCCGAGGACAATTTTATAAAAATGACGATTTGATTTGGAAAAGTCATTAAAACATGTTAACTTAAACACGCATAATTAGAACACTACTTTTTACATAATTTAGACTGAATTTCAAACAACTTCAACTCAGAAACATTTCATTCACAAGCGTTATTGTCACTTAGCAATAAGTCGGAAAATTACTTTTTCAAGAGTGTTATACAATCATAAGGTTGTCAGATTTATTTGAACATGAATCATGTCTGTTCATTTACAATTGAATATTAGAACATTTCTAGCACCGGTATTTGAATTGTACATTTTGTTGTAGGTTGTGTTGAAAGCAATAGCTAAGGGCTTATTTAACCCGTCGGTTTCTTTCAGGATTATATCATCTACTTTACCGTCTGGTGATATACGATGCAAATCATTAGAACCGTATCCTGTTACATACGAATTTCCCTTAGTATGCAGTGCTAAATACATTGGTCCAGTTATAAAGCAAGAAAAAAACTCGCGTTCCATCAAATTTTATACAACTGACTAGACTTCTGCCAAAATATTCGCAGCAATATAATCGTTCATCTTTATCGCCAACAAAAGGAATTATTGACGTTATAAAACTTCTTCCAACATTCAGCGTCTGTAGGCAATTTCCGCTTATTCGGTTTATGATTGAAACTTTTCCATTATTGGTACCGACATAAATACTGTCTTTATAACTGCAACACCATGCGGGCTTCCAGGAGTTAAACTTGGTATGTTGATAAACTGAATTGATTTTAATAGCACAATGTCACCACTGCTTCATCCGTTCCTGGTACGATAGCTATTCCAAACGACTTACAATCAGCAGTGCATAATTTTAAGTGATGACCTGTTTCTGTCCACATTGATACGTTATTTTGATAAATACTATCATTGCAGAGGAGTAACTTGTTGTCGTTTGTAACAACCCAAACATGCAAGTGATTCTTCAAGAATTAATTCCAACTTTCCTTTCGAATTCAAACTTTGTTGGCACTTTTTGTCGTATTTCTGGTGATTGTGCTTGTATGTGTTTTGGACGTTGATATGCCACTGTACATATTAAACTAGACTTAACTTTTATTGATCCAAAAGATTTAATTACAGAAATAAAATCTGTCGCTTCGAAATCAGTATCATTCGTTTCAAGGCATGATATTAGGTCTTGAATATTTTGAATTTGTTTTGAGATATCCGACTTTACTGTGTTCATGTGAATGAATAACTGACTTTCGGAACCGTGTTTAGTGAAAAAATCTACTCGTTGCCACATATCTTTTATGTCATTTTCCCTTTTGTCCGCCTCACAGAGATCACTGCAAGCCTTTTCGCAAATTGTTTTGTCTATAGTATCTTCTCCAGTTTATCTAGGTAACCATGTATGTACTGTCTGAACTTTGCTATCTGTTTTAATAATTTTGCTTTTATTTTCCCCACTCGTGTTTTATTTCCTTGTCTATCCACTACCAACTCCTTTGTCGAGTTCAGTAAATTTCTTTTGTTATATCTACTAACATCGCAGAAGATCTGAATCCTTTCGCAGCGACATCTATTGGTTAAATTTCACCACACGTTCGATGAGTGTTTGCTATGCATGTTCGACATATCAAACAATCATGATCGGAACAATAAAACTCGAAACACATGCCATCATGATCGTTGCAGTCTTTCTTGATGTTGAACGTATTCCCAGTTGTAACGGACGCCTCTACCAAGTGGCGAGAAACAAGAAGTTTGACAGCACTGTATTGTGATACAATTTGTACACAAAGTATCTTTACAATAGGTACAATATTTCAATCCCTCAGATGATTTATTAAGTCTAGAACATGGATCACACATTACCATTTTGGATACCATCTTTTTTCTGAAAGATGAATTAACAAAAAAGTTGTTTCACGCATTTTCTTCATATATTATTAATTTAAAGGAAGACGAGTTCACTCCCATTTTAAAGTAGTTATCGTTTTGAAAAATTGTATTTGTCGTTTTAGTTTTCATGGTTATAGCCCATTGTTATATTGACATATGATTTTGATTGGTATTAAGTTGCATTCTTTGAAGGGATTTTGGTTAGTCATGCAGACCATACTCGTGGATATGTGTGTCGCAGACATTTCATCAGGGAAAATAAAATGAATGATGGTGTCCTAAACATATCCAATTTTATTTACCATTAACATTATTAAGGACCTTTTGAACAACAGAATTCTTGACTGGGATGGTGTGATTGAAAAATAACGATGCCTTTTTTTACCCGTATTTCTTTAGATAGTGACAATTACATCATGTACATATTGTAGTTACTACAAACCAATTAAAGGCAGCTGAATATGATTATCGATGAGAAAAATTTGCATAAAACCAAAAAACAAGGATATGAGCAACATACAAGTCGTTCAACAATGAGCGAAATATTATTTCATTTATTGTCTTTTTCAATTGACTATAATGCGGAAAAAAAAGAAAATCATTAAACAAGAGGATTTCATGATCCTGTTACGCTCACGCGACATTTTTGCCAAAAAAAAAAAAAAAAAAAAAAAAAAAAATGATACAAAGCAACAAGAATAGTTACTGGAGGTAGGTAGACCTTGAAATGGGGAGCTTAGCAGATTTTATCTACATGTATCTGTTATGGGTTTTTTCAAGATTTTTATCAATTAATGCATTTGATTCTAATGTTTTAGTTTGAGGCATGGCAGCCATGTTTGTTGACTGACTGAAAAAACCCACAAACTTAATATTAGATACCCTAATGAACATTTACCCAAATATTTGTTGAAATTGGTTAGCTTGTTTCAGAGGAGATCAAAAATTAATGGCAATTACTCTTACACAGTCGTCTGAAAGTTTTAGTGCATTTAGGAAATATGAAGATCTAAAAATTCTGACAATAGCTCACATGGCATTATGGTCAATTGATCTATAAAACATGAAGGACGATACGACTATCATATTATGAAATATGATATTTTACATCAAAATCATTTTTGTGTTTAATTATTTGAATCATGAAAACTACACACAAGTTTCTCGATAAACCCCGAGTTTCCGGATTTTCAAAAGATTTTCGAAAGTACTGTTTGTATTGGTTTTCTTCTAAAACAATCAGATATATATATCAGCGAGTAGAATCAAAATAAAAAACAAAACTATTAAGGGTTAGAAACATGATTTTTTATTAGTTGTTATTGGCGTTGAACTAGCTTTCAGTAAGTGCGAATACTCTCAGATCTGTACTAATTTGTAGTGAGGGATGTATAAATTCCCTACCACGTCCGGTCTGTTTTTTTCATTAGATGTTTTTTCTGCTTTGTATCGATCTGATGAAAATTCATATTTTCAACTGATTTTTATAATTTGTTCTTTTGATTGGGAGAGGGTTTGGCGCCAGCAAATATGGTTAAACCCACCACATTCTATATGTGACTGTCCCAAGCTAGGAGCTTGTAATTTAGTGGTTATCGTTTATTGCTGTTTCTCATAAGTGTTTCCGTTTATTGCTTTTTTTAGCTTGTTCTTGTTTTGTGCCGTTGTACCACTGTCCCAGGTTAGAGGAGGGTTGGTGCCTTGAAACATGTTTAACCCCGCCAAATTCTATATGTGCCAGGCCCATTCTGTATAGTTGCCTATAAAAGGTCCCGACATGAAAAATATGACACAATTCAATTGAGACTAGTGGCCTAGTTTATAACAAAATAATTTGCGAACAATAAATATGATAGATATGAACCAACGACAACCACTGAACTACAGGCTACTGACTTGGGACAGGCACATACAGAATGTGCCGGGTTAAACATGTTAAAATAGTTTCCTGACGCCAAACCCTCCCCGTAACCCGGAAAAGTTGTGTAACATTATAACATAAGAACAAACAACAAAAATCAGTTGAAAGAGGACTTAACTCATCAGATCGATACAAAGGAGAAAAAAATTAACAAAAAAATAGATTGGACGAAAATGACACCAAGTAAAGATCTGAGAGTACTCGCAGTTACTGACAGCTAGTTCAAAGCCAATAACGACAAATTAAAAAAATCTCTAATCTAAGATTAAAATATCAATCAGTACACATTCAACATCCAATGGAGGATTAACCGATTAACAGTAAAAAAAAAAAAAAAACATGACCTTGTGCAGTGCCAAAATATAGGTATCGATAAATTGTAGAACGGTGTATGTGCAAATATGTATAACATTAATATTAAGTAATGTTCTATTTTCATAATGCATCATTACTATTTATCAATAAGTTCTTTAATAATTGTTAAATGTGACAGAAAGATGGTTGTGGAACCCTTTATGGAAATCGAGATCAAACGAAATCTGACGAGTTTTTATTAAGTTCGGTTGCCAATACATAATCAGGACCTTCACATGTTCAGAGGAGACCTTCAACTGAGATAATTTAATGATATGATTGTCTACCAATTATCACCTGCGATATGTTGTAATTTTCTCGCATTGCATGTGAAATTTTGTTTCATTTTGAACAAAACAGTAATGTAGTAAGATAAATGGTACATATTTTACTGTACCAGATGCGAAGTTCGACAATTATTCTCGGACAAGGATTCAGAGTTATGTATGAGGGAATTACATTCTTAAATTAGAAATGATTTTGAAATTTTATGAAGCAATTTAAAAAGATGTCCATATTTTTATCTACTGAGCTTGTGAAAGAAGATACGATGATTAAAAAGGCGTATCAAAACCCTAATTTCTTCATTTTCGAAAGATCTTTTTTCTTTTTGTTTATCTCAAATAGTCCAAAAATACACATGCAATTATTTTGTCGTAACGCCGGATGCTAACATATTCCAATGCGTTTATTAAGCAGAAAACAGCTTGCTGTTCTTGATAAAAAAGTTATATTATTAACAATTTCCAGTTAATGTAAGAAAGGCAATGATTGTTTTAACAGGAAGTCAAAAGCTGACACAGGTTTGTGCTTGATCTTATTCCGAAATGTAAACATAATTCATTGGCAAATGCAACACAGTACTTGACATCATCGATGAATTTCTAGCACACCATAATGATATTACAATATTTAAATATAGTCGGGTTTACCTTCAATTTGTTTGCAGATTTAACTTCAAGCACGTATGCCTACCTGTGTATTTGTTACAGTCTTGCACAGTTATCTACCTTGGATATTGATTACCTATATTCGTATTAAAGGCCATGATATATATTGTTCACGTTCTCGGTAAAATTCGGGCAATTTAACCTATTGTGAAGTGTGTACGACCAGAAAACAATTATATAATTGCAATCCACAGTCCTAAATGCATCAGATATAAATTGTCACATGTGTATTTTTCCGTGAAATAGCCTGATTACGTTAGCTATAATTGTATTTTTCAAAACAATATATGATTACGGAATGTATTTTTTTTATTCAAAATATTTGAAAAGAAATTGGGGTCCCAGATGCCTTAGCTGCTCATCCCTAGATACCACAGATGGATCAACTTTTCCCTGATCGGATTCCACCTTCAAAAGCAAGCAAGCAAACATCATCTCCATAAGATACAATCATAGTAAATGAGCAACACATTGTCCCGGATCATTTCATTTTTACCATTAAGAACATTGGTATTCAGTTATTTCCTGCAATTGTTTTCTTTTTGTACAGTATCCTTAGACAAAATCCGACTACATCAAAACTCAAATGATATGTTGATAAATCGCAAATGTCCTGTAGAAAAGTGGAACTGTTCTTTTTTTTAAACACGCAATTGTTCCACAAATTTTAGCGCAAATGTCTCTTTACAAAAAGCACGAAATTTAATGTTCTATCAATAATCACCAGACTTCAAATGTTCATACTTACTTTATCTGAAATTAGCAATGAGATACTAAAATACAAGTCATTCATGTGTTTAGAATAAGGAGTATCTTCTATTGTTGCATGTAATCCAAAATTATGTTGTTTTTATTTCCTTCCTCGGATTATTTGTGATGTCTTTATCAGAATCCGCACTGATATATATTTTAGTCTGGAAAAACATGCTTTTTACAGTTGAAATTGGGCTTTTGATTAGCTATCAGTTACATCAATACTCTTAGATCGATACTTTGTGTTTTTGTCCTTTTGTGACTTATTTGTTTTTGTGCCTAGTATCGATTGGATGAGTCAAGCCTTTCCTAACAAATTTTGACAGTGTGTTGTTCTGTTACTGTTCGAGTTAGTGTTTTATATAAAAGTGTCTCATTGTCAAAGCACACAACTTTTTCAATACACATTTATGCTTCTGTGCTGTATTATCTCAACATAATGTAAGAATTGTGCACACCATTTCGTTTCATAGCAAGACATATGACAAGAAAATTTCGATAAAAAAGGAGACTACAGCAAAGACATTCAAATCATTGTCATTACAGTTAAAGTACTTGAGTGTAGACTCCGTTTAAAACACTAAGTTTACTTGATTGTTATGTGATGCCTTGGATCCTTCTGAAAGGAAATGCAAATATATACTATGATGAAATAGAATAACAACGAAAAAACAATACGAGGAAAACTAAACATGTAAAGACGACAGTGAATATTTAAATATTAATTTTATACATCGAAATACTAATCAGACAAACCAAACAATTCTACATAGCGACTGTAGAACTTTTGCAATGATTGTTCATAATCGTATTGGAGTATTGTATAGAACATGATCATTTGCTAATATCTACATGATCTGGCGCATTAGAAATTTTAACTCGTATGCGAATAAATCGTCTCACTTCATGCAAGTAAAGCAATAAAGTAAAACTGTCTTGTTAGGAAATAAAAAAAAAAACATGCCTTGCCTGAACTCTTTTTGAAATATAATTGTGAATATAAAAATTAACAAGATGTGGAATGATTGCCTATGAGACATCAATCCACATGAGACCGAATGACGTATATTTAAGAATTTATAAGGGACCAAACGACATGACAAAATGTTAAACATTTCAAACGAGAAATATAATGGCCTGCTTCATGTAAAAAGCAATAAACGAAAAACAAATATGATAGACAGATACCAAAGACAACCACTGATTTACAGGCTTTTGACTTTGGACAGGCAATTACAAAATGTATGGGGGTTGAAGATGTTTGCGTGCGATTAATCTTCCCCTAACTTTTGAAGTTAAAGAAAAAATATGTCCATGTGTTTCAAATATTTATTACTGTAAATACATTCATAAATAAATGTTAAAAACATATGTTATACATAAACACCTAATTGCAGCGCTCCAAAGTTTACTTCCTTTTATTCTAGAGGGTACACAAAATGTCATGACAGGAAAACTAAAAAAGTCTATTTTCCCTATAAACTAAGTCAACGATATAGAGTTTTTACTTACTCACGTCAAAAGCAACGAAAATAGCCTTTTGATGCACCAAAAAGACTATGAAAACAGGAAAGCATAATCTTAATAAGAAATCTGTTTTGTACTAGACTGACACACTGAGCCGGATTTAAACGTGGTACTTCACAAGGTTACAGTCCACAGGTAGACATGTCACCCTACTCGGACACATTTTGTTGACTCCCAACCGACCATGTAGCCTTTGCTCTTACTCCTAAATGCCATGTTCTTGGTGAAGAAACAGCAAATACCAATTTGCAAGTCTTTGGATCAATCCTACGATCTTCCACACTCGATGCAGGCATGTAACTACCAAGACAATCCTTGAGCTGAAATGTATTCAAACATGACAAACGGTGGTTCACGGACACAACTACCTTTCGCTTAACAAGACAATACCTTCTATTAACTAATTTTGAATGTGCAAAACCCAAACCCTCCATGGCAATCTGTACATTCATTAAGTATATTAACTATTTGAAAAAAAAACAAGTTTAACACCTCCGCTTTCTGTATGTGCCTATCCAATGTCAGGAGCCTGTAATTCAGTGGTTGTCGTTAGTTGCTGTATATCATTTTTGTTTTTCGCTTATTGTTTTGTACATAAATCAGGTCGTTAGTTTTCTCGTTTGAATTGTTTTACATCTGTCATTCCGGGGCCTTTTATCTAACTATGCGGTATGGGTTTTGCTCATTGTTGAAGGCCGTACGGTGACCTATAGTTGTTATTTTCTGTGTCATTTGGTCTCTGGTGGAGAGTTGTCTCATTGGCAATCATACCACATGTTCTTATTTTTATAACAAAACCTTTCGTGCTCCTAAGAGTTCATTAAAACTAATTACATTTACGATAAATCAATCGCCCGTCCCTGGCAATAAAGTTATAAATCTTTCAAATATTGTATTATAATATAAAATGTATTCTTATTAATATATCTATTGATTCGAATAGACTAGAATTAAATAGAACATTGATATCAATAGGATCAGAAATTAAACACACATATGTTATAATACATAATGATGTAAACCAGTTCATATGAATTTATTACGAAGTATTTTAAAATGTAATATACAATGACCATAATCTGCTATGCCGATGTTATCTCATGAAATTTGAAAATTGCTGTGAAACGAAAAAAAATAAATTTAAAAACTTTTTGTAATAGATGTCGAAGTTTGGAAAGAGAAATATAAGGTATTCAAAACTGATGCTAGCAATTACGTACACAAAGAACTTGAGCACAGAAAAATGCTGAAAAGATATTGCACAAAACAAAGCATATAAATATAAAAAGTATGATACCTATTTCCCAAAAAACATTTAGATATGATCGTGACCAAATGTTTCGAACCTAAATGCAGAAAGAAGTAGGATGCGTCAAAAATAAACTCCGTTGGGAAAGACCTTATTGTTTTTCTAATGTTTTTTTTCTTTTTTTTCTTCCAACATTTTTTTGACATGGTCTCCCCTCGTTTCTATTGGAGTTATCAAGACCAAATATGGACCATCGATAGACCTCATCATGAAGTATTACCAGATGAGGCTGTGTAGGATTTCATCATCCCCTTTAGAGGTTATCTCCCTTTTATTGATTTTTTTCGACATGCCCCCCCCCCCCCTCGTTGTTTTTAAAGATATCCGGACCTTATTTAAACAATAGGTAGATCTCATCATTATGTATTACCACATGCGGCTGCGTAGGATTTCATCATCCCCTTTTAGAGTTATATCCCCTTGCAGCAATTTCTTTTATTTGCATTTTTCTTAAAAAGTATTAGAGATAGAATCGAATTGAAAATGGCAGCATGTACAAGAACAGATGGCAATGTTAATAAACATGAACAATTAGTTTGTTATTAACCCTTATAAGGAGTTATTTCCCTGTAAAAATTATACACAATTTTTTTCAAAATTCTATTTCGAGAACCGGAAGTCGTAGAAACTTGGGACATTCACCAATAATCTTTAATTCATGTGACCTTTAATTTGCACCCAAGGTCAAAGGTCACGGAGTGCAAAAAAAATTTACGCTGCAATTTCAAGCTTACATATTAAGAAAACGATAAGAGTTTGCTGCATACATACTGTGTATAAAATGTTCCTCTCGACGAGCTCTACATTTTATTTATTAAGCTCAAAACTGTCCGACCGTCTGTTCACAAGTTACGACGAGATAATTCTTAAAAGTATAGTATTGTGTGTATATCTTTTTAAAGGTAACAGATATCAACCTACTGTAAATTGCAAAGATGATCAGTATTTAAAGACCTTCAATTTGAGGTCAATGTCAGGTCATGATGAAATTTTACCTTGAGCTTCAAAGTGTACTATGACCTTGACCTTGTAATACTTGAAAGGTCAAGTTGTCCTGAGTTGAATGGTGGTAGTCCCATGTCTCTACGACTTCCGGTTCTCCAGTTTAGTATTGCATCATATATTTGATGATTCATTGTGTCCTTGATGAACTTTGAAATTGTCCCAGATTTTTTCTACAATGTTGCCCTTGAACTGCAGATTTGAGATATCTATTGTCGTTTTAGAGATAATGCAGTTTCAAATTTTGCGAGCGGAGGCATGTATTTCTGAATCAACAACAACTTTCCGCCTGAAATTTTCAGAAATTGAAGAGTTTAACATGGTTATATGTTTGACTAATTACCAAAACTTTCAATGAAAACTGAAGAAAAAGTCAATTTGAAATTTTCATCTTTTACATTGGCTTTGTAAGTTTCATAAGTTCTATTTATATAATTGACATTGCATCATTTTGGCACTTTGCCAAATGCGGTCATTATGTATATGAAATTGAACGTCTAAATGAGCTTTATTCAAAATGAAAATTTCAAACCCCCTTTTCATCCCAATGGGAAGGGTGGGGGTCATTTAGTGCAAAAAAATCAAACTTCTCAGATGTTCAGGTTGTCGCATATCAAATGAAAGTCCATAAAACGTACATTTCAAATATCCAATTGACGTCCCCAAAAAATGGGTCAGGTGGGGTCAATGAGTGCAAAGCATAAATTTTCTTTTAAGATAAGGTTGTTGTATATCAAATGAAAGGTCATAACGTGTACATTTCAAATATCAAATTCCTGTTCTCCAAAAACTACTTGGATGGGGTTATTAAGTGCAAAAATCAAACTTTCTAGAAGATGGCTTTGTCGCATGTCAAATGGAAGATCATCAAGTCTACATTACATATATCATACTTCCAATCTCGAAAAATTAGGCGGATGGGGTCTTTAAGTGTAAAAAGCGAAAAGTTTCAGAAGGTATCCTTGTCGTATATCAAATGAAAGGTCGTAAAAAGTACATTACGAAAACTTTACTTTCACAGAAAAGACCTTTCAATTGTTTTACAAACAATTGAGATACTAGTTTTTCTTTTTTTTCTTCCAACATTTTTTTGACATGCCCTCCCCTCGTTTCCATTAAATTTATCAAGGCCAAATTTGAACCACCGATAGACCTCATCATGAAGTATTACCAGATGACCCTGTTAAGGATTTCATCTTTCCCTTTAGGAGTTATCTCCCTTTTATTGTTTTTTTACAACATGGCCCCCCTCGTTGTTTTTACAGATATCAAGACCTTATTTGCACAATAGGAAGATCTCATCATGATGTATTACCATATGCGGCTGCGTAGGATTTCATCATCCTCTTTGAGAGTTATATCCCCTTGAAGCAATTTCTTTTATTTGCATTTTTCTTAAAAAGTATTAGAAATAGAATCGAATTGAAAATGGCAGCATGTACAAGAACAGATGGCAATGTTAATAAACATAAACAATTAGTTTGTTATCAACCCTTATAAGGAGTTATTTCCCTTTAAAAATTATACACAATTTTTGAAAAATTCTATTTCGAGAACCGGAAGTCGTAGAGACTTGGGACCTTCACAAATAATCTTTAATTTAAGTGACCTTTACTTTGCACCCAAGGTCAAAGGTCACTGAGTGCAAAAAAAAATTACGCTGCAATTTCAAGCTTACATATTAAGAAAACGATAAGAGTTTGCTGCATACATACTGTGTATAAAATGTTCCTGTCGACGAGCTCTACATTTTACACTTTAAGCTCAAAACTGTCAGGCCGTCTGTTCAAAAGTTACGACGAGATACTTCTTAAAAGTATAGTATTGTGTGTAGATCTTTTTAAAGGTAAAAAATATCAACCAACTATAAATTGCAAAAATGATCAGTATTTTAAGACCTTCAATTTGAGGTCAATGTCAGGTCATGATGAAATTTTACCTTGACCTTCAAGTGTACTATGACCTTGACCTTGTGATATTTGAAAGGTCAAGTTGTTTTGAGTTGAATGGTGGTAGTCCCATGTCTCTACGACTTCCGGTTCTCAAGTTTGGTATTGCATCATATATTTGATGATTCATTGTGACCTTGATGAACTTTTGAATTGTCACAATTTTTTTTATACAATGTTGCCCTTCATCTGCAGATCAATTATCATTTAACAGATTTGAGATATCTGTTGTCATTTAAGAGATAATGTAGTTTGAAATTTTGCGAGCGGAGGCATGTATTTCTGAATCAACAACAGTTTACCACCTGAAATTTTCAGAAATTAAAGAATTCATCATGGTTATATGTTTGACTAAATACCAAAAACATTCAATGAAAAAAAAAAAAAAAAACCACCGAAAAATCAAATTGAAATTTTCATGTTTTGCATTTACTTTCTAAGTTTCATAAGTTCTATTCATATAATTGATATTGCATCATTTTTTGCACTTTGCCAAATGGGGTCATTTGATATATGAAATTGAAGGTCTTAACGAGCTCTACTCAAAAGTGAAAATGTTTAACCCCTTTTTCATCCCAGGGGGAAGGGTGGGGTCATTTAGTGCAAAAAATTCAAACTTCTCAGATGGTTAGGTTGTCGCATATCAAATGGATGTCCATAAAGCGTACATTTCAAATATCAAATTAACGTCCACAAAAAATGGGTTGGGTGGGGTCATTGAGTGCAAAAAATAAAATTTTCTTTTAAGGTAAGGTTGTTGTATTTCAAATGAAAGGTCGTACCGTGTACATTTCAAATATCAGATTCCTGTCCTCAAAAAATGAGTTGGATGGGGTTATTAAGTGCAAAAATCAAACTTTATAGAACATGGCGTTGTCGCATATCAAATGAAAGATCATCAGGTCTACATTACATATATCATACTTCCGATCTCGAAAATTAAGGCGGATGGGTTCATTAAGTGTAAGAAGCGAAAAGTTTCAGAAGGTATGCTTGTCGTATATCAAATGAAAGGTCGTACAAAGTACATTACGAAAACATCACTTTAACAGGAAAGACCTTTCAATTGTTTTACAAACAACTGAGATACTAGTTTGTGTTTGTAATTAGAATAACTTTGGTGTAGATGACCTTTAATCATATCTGTTAAATTTACCTACTACTATTCTAGACTTTGGGCTATTTATAGCTTTGCTTATTGCATAGACAACTGACTAATGTTAACGGTCGTATATTTAGCTTCAGCTGTATTTTTGTTATTTTAGTTACAGTCCTGCTTATGTATGATTTCGATTTCCATAGAATTATATTGATATTTTGAAAAACATACCTCTCAGTTCAACATCAGTTAACAACTGTTCTCTCTCTAAGTTATCTTTTTTTTGAAATTTGTTTTTGTATTTTTTCCAAAATTGTATTGAAAAAAAAAAATGTTCGTTTTAAATCTTCAAAATGTGACATATTATTGTTTGTTCACAGAATTACCATTTTCATTCTGAAGACACGTAACTATCACTGTTATGTGGAATATCCGCATCTAAACGTGTTTTGCTATTCATTATACCGGCAACATTATAATAAGATGTCGTAAAACTTACTGATTACAATGGGTTCATATTCGTAGATGCAACTATACGGTTATGTTTCTTATTGATTAGGTACATGTATTTATTATTTGTATCTGTTTCTTTTTGAAATAGGAACTTTGCACTATAGGTATGACAATTCTTTCACTTCTCCGACCTATAAAAAGAACTATTAAAAAAATAAATCAATTGTTTTAAAAACAATTGTAAACGCTCTTTTCCCTCCGAAACATGATTGATTGATTGATTGATTGACTGGTTGGTTGGTTGGCCGAATAAACACATTGGACCGAGCCTCTAGGAGCAAATAAAAAATAAAGCGAGAACCCTTATCCCCTATTAAATACATCGACCGGACACCTGCATGATTGATTGGTTGGTTGGTTGGTTAGTTGGTTTATTGATTGATTGATTGATTGGTTGGTTGGTTGGTTAGCCGAATATACACATTGGACCGAGCCTCTAGGAACAATCGAAAAAAAGGAGATCCCTCATCCCCTATTAAACACATGCATGGTTGATTGGTTGGTTTATTGATTGGTGGGTTGGTTGGTTGACCGAATAAACACATTGGACCGAACCTCTAGGAACAAGCGAAAAACAAAGAAAGATCCGTCATCCCCTATTACACACATGGACCGGCCACCTGATTGATTGATTGATTGGTTGATTGATTAATTGGTTGATTGATTGGTTGGTTAGTTGACCGAATAACCACATTGGACCGAGCCTCTAGGAACAAGCGTAAGAAAGGGAGATCCCTCATCCCCTATTTAACACATGGATCGGACACCTGCATGGTTGATTGGTTGGTTTATTGATTGGTTGGTTGGTTGTTTGTTTGGTTGACCGAATAAACACATAGTACTGAGCCTCTAGGAACAAGCGAAAAACAAAGGGAGATCCCTCATCCCCTATTTAACACATGGACTGGGCACCTGCATGATTGATTGATTGATTGATTGATTGATTGATTGACTGATTGATTGATTAAAAGTTTGCATTGCACTTTCTCTGTGCGAGGCAGCGGACTTAACGTCCATATTCTGACCGAACGTGAAAGTCACGTGATGCTCGAATATATATGTCTGGAGTTCGGATAGTTATTCCTTTTTAGGGGAGACCGTTGAACAGACCACATGTGTATTGATAAGAGCAACACGATAACTATTGATTTTATTTTTTACAGGTAATTAATGTCTGATCATGCATGCATTTTTCGTGCACCAATTTACGGGAGCACAGATTTGTGTTTTAATGCATGTTTAGAAAATTGATTGTAGAATTTCACTAATATTTACGAACTTGGGAGCGATTTCTACGTCATTGATTTTAATTTCTCAATCCAGGTCAGGTCGTCAAGCGGACCGCACGTGTATTTATAGTGCTAACGGGAATATATTTTCTTGATTCATTTTACAGGTAAACAGATTTCTAATCGCTGATCACGAGTCTTCATTCATTGCATGCACCCAAAAAATAATGCTGTTGTTATTTAAGAATTGAATGCTTCTTTTTGTAAATTTATTGGGGTGTAAAAGCGTTGACCAAAGTACATTTTGTATGAAGCGCGGAAGCGCTTCATTCTAAAAATGTGCGCACGGTCAACGCTTTTACAATCCTATAAAATTACTAAAAGAGGCATTCAATACTTATAATTACATTTTTTGCTAGGATCATAAAAACACGATTTCTATCAAGTTTTTTTTTTAAATTTCAGAATGAAGCAAGATTGCTGTTAGCCAATCAAAATAACGTGTTTTACAAACCTGTTCGTGCATTTTTCATTGTTATTCAACTCAAAATAATTATCTGAGATACCTGGGACGATCTCATTTTATAAAGGATTTCTTTTGTTTACTTATTGTACCTCGAACTTATTACCCGGTGTAGGCCTTTAAGTTGAGGTTCAATTTACTAAAAGATAATCGGACAGGACTAATTAGACACGCCCTCTTAGAATCAGGGGGTCCAAAATAGGATCGGGAAAAAACAGCCAGCGAAATACCATAATTTACAATTTCAGAGAATCAAAGTGCTTTTGGTTGATCTAATATCTCCGGTGAATAATCAGACGGTATTTGAGTGGAAATACAAACCCGACCGGAACCGGGAATGTTGGCTGCAATAACAATTTATTTAAAAAATAAGTCCATATCTCATTTACTTATAGTGGCCGTTATTGGTTGTGAATGTATGTGGTTTTGTTTTTGGCATTCGTCTACAGTGGAGAAAATAGAGGGAAGGGGGAAGGGGGATGCTAATAGCTTAACTTCCGATTTTGATCATGGTTCAACTGTGTTCTAGTACAGCATACGTTTTACTTGTAGCCAACGCTCTATCTTATTAAAGTGTCACTCTAAAATTGTTATCAATTGCTTCAGGTCGATCCACTTTGCATCTCGTCGTGAATATACATGACATATTTGCCACTGGACATTAAGGGAGCAATCAATTAATTCATTGAGTGGCTATATCTCATATTTTAATTTGAAGCGTACAAAGACGACAGTCTCGTCTAGGTGACAAAATTTGTTGTGTCAAGTTTTTTTTATATCTGGTATAGTTGTCATAAAAGCAAAAATGGATTAAAAAAAAATGTTGGCAACAATTTATATAAGTATTCAACTTATTTTGGCCCTTTCATTTAATTTGTTGATATTGTCTTACTGATCGGTTTTGTTATTTAAAGTTTTTTCATCTACACTTGTCCTTGAAAAAGGCGCAAAAATCTGTTAAAATCAGCGATGCGACTTATTTGAAGATTTAGCTGACCTTTGTTGTTGTTGTTTAGAGATTTCAATCATTCAACTTGTGCGTAGATCGTATTTCCCCCTCAAAGAGTTATTCAAATGGTTCTTTAACGTATAGATAGCATGAAACTCTCAGTACACCAGGCATCGGATATACGACATTTCTATTTCGACCGGACGAAGCTGCGTATCTATACATTCGAATAGCCAAACGGACGCACCCCTTTTGCAAGGGTATACTGTCGGACGGGAGAAGTCCAGATATGTCAATATTTCGAATTCTATACCCAAGCCAATCCTTTGGTTTTAAATAAAAGGAGATAAAGGTATACATTAATGCGACAGCAACCCAACGACACAGACAAATCAAAACATTAAGAGTCAACATACAGTCTTTTGTAATAGAAAGATGCCTATACAGAATGATAAGCCATGACAAATAATACGGAGTTAATTTAATAATATTTACCGTCAAAGATATCCCAACAGGCACATTTGATTTAATATTATTTACCGTCAAAGATATCCCAACAGCCACAAGTGTTTGGTTGAAAAATATCACGTGCCTTTTTTTTTTAATTTCGATGGGTCGAAATTAAAGAAGGTGTTATATAAACCAGTAGAAGAAAAACACGTAGGGGAAAGACCTTAAAAAACATTAGGAAAACAATAAGGTCTTTCCGCACGTAGGGGAAGACCTTAGAAAATTACGAAAGCACAATAACACAATGGCGGGATGTATAAATACCGAGCCACGCCAAAAGGATATGACCTAAAATGGACAAAACAGTAAAGGTTAAAATTATACTAAGACAAATAAAAAGAACACCATAACACGTTATTAAGATGATAAACAACGTCAGTACATCGAATCTATACTTCAAGACCATCATGTATTATTTGTGAAGTTGATACGGAATATTTATCAACAAGGTCTTGGTATCATCTGATTTTTTTTAGAAAAAGGACAAGACGTTCTTTGACGTAACCCTGGTTTCTGCTCAGACACTGGTGACGTTTTATACGTCTGAGTAGCAGCTGTAAGCTCTTGAATTCCGAATGAGTTGGGAAATGTATATCCCATATGCAGATGAAGTTGGTATATTGCTGCTAAGTGGGGAAATTTATAATTTCAAAATTAAAATTGTTTCGTTTGTCATAGATTCTGATACTGAGATGATCGCTTACGTCAAATTCGAGGTATAATTCTAAAAATGAGGCGGAGAAAGCCGTGTCTGTTGTTTCTTTAATTTCTAGTTATGTATGATATATTAATGGAACCCAACCAAAAAGATTGCTAATGGAAAGATCATCATCAATATATCTGAATGTGAAATTAAATGATCTGGCTTCTTTGATCTTCTTATTTTTGACAAGTGTCTGAAGGAACTCCGATTCATATGTAAATAAGAAAAGGTCGGCTAGGAGAGGCGCACAGTTCGTTCCCATAGGAATGCCGACAATTTGTTGAAAAAGTCTACCTCCAAATTCAACAAATATATTGTCAATAAGAGACTCCAGCATACTGATCACTTGTTCCTCGGTGTATCATGTTTTACCAATTTGTTCACTATTACCAGAATATGTCGTATGGTATCCCAAAGCCATGATGCTAAATATGCTCATATCCCCTTCTCAAGGAGTGACTTAACTTTACAAATTTATTCTCTATATATTATTTTATAACTTATTATAATGTCAAATATTTTAAACTTACTTACTTGTTCATCATTTTTCAAATTTCCTACATTTGTTTGCAGGTAATTCCAATTCAATATCCTGTGACGTGAAATAAATGACGAAGTTTCATAAATTATTGTTCTGAGCATCGCATTCACTTTCCTTTGTAGACCATTTTAACTGATGTGCTTTGTACAAGCCTCTGCGATGAAAGAAGCTTAACAAACATTACATTCGATTGAACCATTGTTGTACTGCTCTTTTAGATGTCTTTTAACACTCCTTTTTGAACAAAACGATTTGTTACATACTGCACAAGTATTTCGAGCAATCTGATCAGAAATGTTGGATCTAAAAATCTTGCATCAGAAAATATTGCATCAGAAAACCAGTAACCATTGCATTCGGAAATTTCACGACTTTTATAACCTTTAACGTATTTGCATTTGGAAATTTCACGACTTTTTATACTTTAAACATATTTTCCAAATCATTTGAGTATAGTATATTTATATACATTTAACTTTGAACGTATATTCAGTAACTGTGAGTACTATTAAATAGATATTTTGTGCCCTTTGTTTTTGTGTTCCTTGTTTGTTTTGTGCTTCGCGCTTAATTTGATTTTTATGTTGTGCTGCTAAGCAAACATCGTCCGTTTTCTCGTTTGAATTTGTTTCTCATTGGGTCATACCGGGGCCTTTTATAGCCTCGTTGTTGAAGGTTTTACAATCACCTATAGTTGCTTACATCTTCTCTGATGGATATTTGTTTAATTTATAATCATAACATATCTCGTTACATTTATATAAAACTATTTCCGAATACATATTATATTGGTAATGCAGGTTTAGCATAACTGATAACTGTATATTCTGTTTGTTACTGAAATGAAAAGTAAGTACATGGATATAGTTCTATAATGCTATAGGAACGAACATGCCAAATTTAGAGGAAAAAATACGTTGATCAACTGAAAGAAAGTTTGGATTGTACAGGCGGTTGTCGTCTAAATACTCTTAAACGCAAAAAAAAAAAACTTATTTGCAAATACAATTTGTATGCACTTTTGAAAAATACTTCCAACTTTAGAATTTCACCCTTCCAAAGTTTCCGTGTAACAATTATTAATGAAAATTAAAAAATCCGAACATTCCAAGACAGGTAATGCTGTTATTAAAATTTTCTCCATTTGTCAATATGGCTAGAAAACAACAATGCAGTAAATGACTGATATAATGTCTTTTTTTCTAGCACAGACCTATCTATTAAGTTGATGCCTTCAATTAACATATTGTTTTGTAGAGTTTATACGTTACCTTTCAATGAAAATAACACTAGTCTTAATCAGGTAAGTTGCATCCGAAACGCTTTACTTGATTTTCATTTGTCAGGGACACTCAAAGCAAAATGTTTGAAATCCAATAATATATAAGTACTTGAAAAAATAAGTTAAATGAAAATTTAATCATCTGGATGATGTTTGTAGGTAAATTATTCGGCAGTGATTGCATTTATTATAAGAATATATTCTAGATCAGGAATTCTATCTATCGTATAAAGTCCCTCCCACTTTGATGAAAGATTATGATTTTTGGTTTCCAGCGAATAAAAAATTGGGATTCTACCGAAATCAGAGATACGGATTTGTGACCAAAATAAAATTTAAAAAATTGCCTTTGTTTTGTCCGAATTTTTTTTCTTACTGGGTTTGTGTATGAATAAAATAAATTAAAGGGGAAGCTCACATTGCAGAACTTTTTCTGTTTTTAATTAAATGTTTTGTAACAGCATCTACACGACAAAAAATAAGATTATTTTACTGAAAGGATTTTCTTAGAAATAATGTTTATTATGGTTGGGTTTCTGTCTTCTTGACGTATACCCCACATCATCTCTTTATATCAATAGAATACCAGTATAATCTATGTAAGTATTGAAGGCCTTAACGAAACACCAAAGATGGTCGTTTTAATTATGATTGGTATGTTCATTTAAACTAAAATTCAAAAAAATCCAACGTCTTCGTTTTTTTACAACAAACCATCTCATCACAATAACTGTGTTGGCGTAGTATTCTTCGTTTTTCATGAACACACTACGTTATTTATCTTGGCTTTAAAATTTTGTTGACTACAACTGGAAAAATACAACTATACTTGTTGAACGTGCTTATTGAAAACGCTTTGTAAATATTCGTCAACGATACAACTCTGCATGCAATCCTTATTTTCTACAAAAAACCGGAACGATATCTCTATTTACACATCATAGATCAAAATGAAAATCGAATTCACCAATTCAATTCCCAGACAAAAAAAGACATTTTTGTCAAATAAAGATACAAAATACCTTGAAATATCAAATCTAACCACACTAAAACTTTTGAAAGAGCCTATTTTAATGATACTTGTGTGATACTCGATTTCAGAAGAAATATACAATAAAAAAGTAAACAAATAGAAAATCATATAAAAATGTCGATTTGATTTGAAAAAGTCAATACAAACTGAAATCAACAAAATGAATACGACGTGTTATATAGTTCCAGTTTATTTAAAGGAGGAACATATAATACATTTGGTTCAATAGCGTTGTTGTTTTTATAGCAATAGGTCCGAAAATTCCTTTCTCAAGACTTTTATACAATCATAATCTTGTCCTAGTTTTTCATTGTATTTCAACGTTTGCTCAATTACAATTGAATATCATAACATTATGGGCATTTGAAATGTAGGTTTTGTTGTAGGTTTTGTTGAAAGCAACAGCTAAGGGACTATTCAACCGGTCAGAGTTCTGAAGGATTATCTTATCTTTTTTACCGTCTGATGAAATACGAAGTAAATTACTAGAATTATATTCGGTTACATAAGAATTTCCATTTGTATCCAGTGCTAAAGTCATTGGTCCGTTTACTACGCAAGAGAAAACACGTGTTCCATCCAACTTTATACAACTGACTAGATTTTCACCGCCATATTCGCAGCAATATAATTGTTCTTCAGTTTTTTCAATAAAAGGATTGATTGCAGTTATGAAACTACATCCAACATTAAGCGTCTTAAGACAATTTCCGCTTATTCGATTAATGATTGAAACTTGTCCTTTACTGGAACCTACATAAATATTATCTCTTATAACTGCAATTCCAAGCGGGCCTGAAACATCAATGTGAACTTGTCTACCTGGAGTATTACTTGTAATATTAATGAATTGAATGGAGTTTAAATTTATCAACGTAACCACTGCTTCATCGGTTCCCGGTACGATAGCCATTCCAAACGGCCGACCAGCAGCAGTAGAGGATTTTAAATGTTGACCTGTTTCTGTCCACAGTGATAAGTTATTTGTACCGATACTATCATTGCAGAGGAGTAAGTTGTTGTCATTTGTAACAATCATACATGTGATTCTTCCAGAGGGAATTTCAACTTTCCTTTCAAACTGAAACTTTGACGGCTCTTTTTGGCGTTTTTCTCGTGTTTGTGCTTGCATGTGTTTAGGATGTTGTAATGACACTGTACATAAGCTAGATTTAACTTTTATGGATCCAAGAGAATTTATTACAGAAATCAAATCTGTTGCTTCGAAATTAATATCAAAAGTTTCAAGGCGTGGTACCAGGTCTTGAAAATTACTGACTTGTTTTGAGATATCCGACTTTACAGTGTTCATGTGAATGAATAACTGACTTTCTGAACCGTGTTCAGTGAAAAAATTTATTCGTTGCCACATATCTTTAATGTCATGTTGCCTTTTGTCCGACTCACAGAGATCACTGCATGCCTTTTTGCAAATTGTTTTGTCTATGGTATCTACTTCAGAGATAAGTTTCCTCTCCAGTTGATCTAGGTGACAATTTATGTCCTGTCTGAACTTTGCTATCTGTTTTAATAATTTTGCTTTTTCTTTCCCTACTCGTGTTTTGTTTCCTTGTCTATCAACTACCAACTTCTTTGTTGAATTGAGTAACTCAGTAATTTCTTTTGTTATATCTTCTAACATCGCAGAAGATCTGCATCCTTTCGCAGCGACATCTATTGGTTGAATTTTACCACAAGTGCGATGCGTGTTTGCCATGCATGTTCGACACATCAAGCAATCATGATCGGAACAATAAAACTCGTAACACATGCCTTCATGATCGTTGCAGTCTTTCTTTATGTTGAACGTATTCCCAGTTGTTACAGACACATCAACCAAGTAGTGAGAAGCAAGAAGTTTGACAGCACTGTGTATAGCGATGCAATCTGTACACAAAGTATCTTCACAATCTGTACAATATTTCAATCCCTCAGATGATTTTTTAAGTCTGGAACATGGATCACACATTACCATTTTTGATGCCATCTTATTCCTGAAATATAAATTAACAAAATGTTGTTCCATGCATTTTCTTCACATATATTATTAGTTTAAAGAAACATGAGTTTACACCTCTTTTAAAGTAGTCATCGTGTTATTATCATTTGTCCTGTTGGCTATCATGATTATTACCCATTGTAATATTTACGTATCATTTCGATTGGTATTAAGTTTCATTCTTTGAATGGATTGTGGCTATGTCCTGCGGACCATATTCCTGTGGCACCTGTGGACACCTGTGACATAGATAGTCCATCATGGAAGATAAAAGAATGATGATGTCCGAAAAACATCCAGTTTTATTTACTATCAATATGATTAAGGACCTTTTGAACAAAAGACAATTACATATAGCAGTTACTACAAACCAATTAAAAGGGAGCTGTATATGATTATCGATAACAAAACTTTGCATAAAACCAAAGAACAAGGATATGAGCAAAATATAAGTCGTTCAACAATGAGCAAAATATTATTTCATTTATCATTTTTTTTCAGTTGACTATAATGCGAAAAAACGAAAATCATGAAACAAGAGGCTTCCTTGATCCTGTTTCGCTCACCTGGCATTTTAGCTTAAATAAATTGATACGATGCAAAAAGAATAGTTATTAGAAGCAGGTAGACTTTGCCATTGGGTGTTTTTGTACCCTAACAGATTTTTATCTATTTATTATGGTGATCAGGATTTAAAACAATTATTACATTTTATTCTTATGTTCTAGTTTCAACCATGGCAGCCATGATTGTTGACTGACTGAAAAACAAACCCACACAAACTTTATATAAGATACCCTTATGATCTTTCACTTAGATATTTGTTGAAATTGATTTGCTTGTTTCAGAGAAGATCTTTGAAAAATTACAAAAATTAGTCAAACATTCAATTGTTTAAAGCCATAAACTCCTTAAGGTGGTTCATCGGTATATATTTCCTCAAATAGAGTTTTTTTTATACTTTGCCAAAATGAAGATTTTTCAAAGCTTTTTTCAAAAACAAAATGAAAAGTATGGGTCATCGTGCTGTTTTTCAAGCTACAAGTCATGCAAAATTGCCCAAATTTGTATAGATTGTTCATGAAAAAACACATTTTTGTGAATAAAAAGAACTCTATGAGATAGAATTTTGAAATAAAATATGAGAAGATAGGTTTTGTAATATGCTTTAAGAAAATAAAAAGAAAAAATGGTGTCACCGAACTTGTTTTCTTGCTACAAGTAAAAAAATGAAAATTTCACTATCATTCCAGTATGAAATTTTACTATAAGAGTTATGTCCCCTTAAATGGCCAAGTTGAAAAATTCAGTCTAAAAACATAAATATTTGGTTTTGTTTAAATATTGGATAATGCAATAAATCACCTATTTTTCTTTATACAAATAAGCAATCTTACACATTAATTGCAAACCTGTCTCAAAATTTGAAGATTTAGGCAAATAACTAGACCGATTGTGTACTGCTGTTGTACAATCCAAGATGGCGGTATACAGTGAATCTACCTTAAGGAGTCATCAAATGTTTCGGTCGAATTAACATTTTGGTAGTTCTTGTATTGCTGATCATATTTAGTTTTGCCTTAACAGTTTCTATATATCTAATATAGTTTTTGAAATAAAAGACAATTGGATAAGCAAAACATTTTTAGCGTAATTTAAGGGCAATAGTTCTTAAAGAGTCGTCTGAATTTTTGTTACATATAGGAAATAGGTAAATCTTAAAATTCTGAATTTTGTTTATCTGACAGTCTTTTTCTATCGTTTATGGTTTTCAGTTACACAATTAATGCATTTTACCCCTATGTTCTCTTTCTAGCCATGGCGGCTTTGTTTGTTGAATGACCGAAAACATACATGCAAACTTTATACTGGATACCATAAAGATCATTAACCCAAACTTCAGTTGAAATTGATGATATAATTTCAGTGGAGATGATCTTTGAAAAAGATTACAACGACGGACGATGCTGACGACGGACTCAAAATGATGCCCATAGATCTAGATCAACTGGCCATAAGAACTAAACATAAGTATTGAATGTTTTAAATGGTGAAGATCACAAACAAATTTCTCTATAAATCCCTAGTTTCTTGATTTTCAAAAGATTTTCTGAAATACTATTTTTATTAGTTTTCATTTAAAACATTCAGTTATTTATATTAGCGAGTAGACTCAAAACAAAAACAAAAACTAATATGTCTTGGCCTTAATGGGCTTCAACCACGGATTTTAAACATTTGATAAAATATTTGACCCTTTAATTTCCTGATTGGTTGAAAAGTTGTGGAGTGATTAACAATTTCATCTTAGTGTTTGTTTCCCCATAAATGATTATATAAAAAGGTAATTAAGGATGTACTCAGGTAGCAACTTCAGAAATCAGCCTCCTTTTAAAAGAGCTTAATAAAGGGTCAATAACTCTAACAAAAAAATGACTTTGGAACAGGTAAATCTCCACTCTAGTATATGCACGTGAATCACGACGACAGATAATTTATTTTGCCATTTGTGGAGGCTTGTATTATACTACAAATGATATACAGGATGATATTATAACCTTTATGTATAACATCAGGTAATTTTAATATTTTAGTCGTGAAATTAGGACAAAAAAGACGTTTGATAGTTGAAGGTTTTTTTGGAAGAAGGTCCGACCTTTGAAAAAAAACTTCAAAAAAAATCGCCAAAAAATGAAATCTCCCAAAATGTACCTGAATTGTTTATGTATTCAAAGTCCATTGATGCTTATGAAACATGTTATCAGCCATATTGCTGTGTGTTAACGTGTGAAAATGTCTTTTTAAATTCAAGAATAATAGTTTGTTCCCCTACAACTATAGTCATTCCTTAAATTAGTTTACTATCAATGAAATGTTTAACAAACATATTGATATTGAGAGTAAGATTTATTAATACAAACGCATTATAAATCCCAGTAATGGCAGGATTTTAAATACAATAAAAGGGGGAGGGCAACAGACACCCTTGAGCTGTTTTATAATGAGTTGAGATAATTTGTATAAACAAGTAGTATAATGAGTTAATGAGAGTATTTGTATGAAGCAATTTATTATAATGCATTCATGCAATATCTCTCTTTTTCAGTCTTTCTTTTAAAGAATTTAATTGCATTCAGCCTGAGGGTCACACACAAATTATCTCAATAATTACTATTCGAAGCAATCATCAGTCTTGTATGGTAATTACTCTTAAAATGTATGATCAATGCTTCTAGCTTGTGCAGACAGATAAACATGATAAAATAACTTTGAAATACAGAAATCTTAAAAATGACATGATTATTCCAATCAATTATTAAGATTGTAACAAATAACTGTTTATTTGTAAATGAAATGTGATTTCAATGATCCCTGTCCAGTGGCTGATCCAGGGGAGGGTTCTGGGGGTTGGAACCCCCCTTTTTTATGATAAATGTATTTGAATGGGGACATATGGTTGGACCCCCCCTCCCCCCCCTTTATCCCGTGGGTTGGGAACCCTCCTTTTCAAAATGCCTGTCTGTGTCACATTTAATATATGTATGCAAAATAATGTTCATTGCACATTCCACTTTCATGACTTTAATCGTACACACTGTATCTGTTAAGCTCTTGAACATGTATTAAAAAATTGAAATATTTTTACTTTTGATTTTGAATTTGCATACATTTGTACATGTATGTTACACCTGTTAATGGTTTAAAGGAGATTTGTTTTTTTTCACCTTTTATTTAGACAGCAACGTAACAGTAACAAAAATAGTTACGCATACCAATTTTGGCACATATGTAACAATAATAATGAAGATGCAAATGTGATTACCAATGAGATAACTCTCTAAAGAGACTGCTTTCTATTGATTGCTGTAGACAGTGGTAGATTAACTACTTAGAGAAAACCAACACAAAGCAATGAACAGTGACAAACTATACGTACTAGACACATTTTAAATGCAAACATGGTAAGTGTCTGTCCCAAGTTAGGCCATAAGTTTTCTCGTTTTAATTGTTTTACATTTGTCATTTCGGGCCTTTTATAGCTGACTATGCGGTATGGGCTTTGTTCATTTTTGAAGGCTGTACGGTGACCTATAGTTGTTAATTTCTGTGTCATTTGTTCTTTTGTGGAGAGTTGTCTCATTGGCAATCATACCACATCTTCTTTTTTATATATAATTTATTGAATTTAGAGAAGATTACAATGTACAAATGTATATATATATATATAACCTCTTAAAATAGACAGACGTCACATACATATGATTGAAACCCAAACCTTGATGAACATTAAGGTCAGTCAGTCTTTATATTATTTGACATATCATATCATATCATATATATATAGTCATATCAGTTTTTTATTACCCCAAAAACTTTTTAATTTGTTTATGCCCCACTTTGGGACATTATGTCTTTTGGTCTGTGAGTTCGTCCATTCGTCCGTTTGTGCCCCCTTCAGGTTACAGTTTTTGGTCAAGGTAGTTTTTGATGAAGTTGAAGTCCAATCCACTTGAAACTTAGTACACATGTTCCCCATTATATGCTCTTTCTAATTTTAATGCCAAATTAAAAGTTTTTACCTCCACAGAACATAGAAAATGATAGTGCGAGTGTGGCATCATTGTACTATGGACCCATTCTTGTTTTTATTTTATTTTTTTTTGGGGGGGGGGATTGGTGATAGGGATGTATATAGGAATCACTCTGTCCGTCTTTGCCAAATACGATCTGTCTATAGATATAGAAAGATGTGGTATGAGTGCCAATGAGACAACTCTCCATCCAAATTACAATTTATAAAAGTAAACTATTATAGGTCAAGGTACGGCCTTCAACACGGAGCATTGGCTCACATCGAACAGCAAGCTATAAAGGGCCCCAAAAAATTACAAGTGTAAAACCATTCAAACGGAAAAACCAACGGTCTATTAATCTATATAAAAACGAGAAACGAGAAACACGTATGAACTACATAAACAGACGACAACTACTTTAATCAGATTCCTGACTTAGGACAGGTGCAAACATTTGCAGCGGGATTAAACGTTTTAATTGTACCAAACCTTCTCCCTTTTCTGAAACAATAGTATAACATCACAACATAGAAAAACACACTATAAAATATCAATTGGAAGGCTTAACTCAATCAAAAAACGTAAATTAACACACAATGAACGAATAAATTTGACCTATGACACCTGAATGCAAATACACAGTTAATAAAAAATTACAAGGGATAAATAATTAAAGTCAAAAGTAAATAAACAGGTTTAAACAAAGTTAAAGTATGATATCACTGTGAAATGTCAAACAATTTTTAGAAAATCATCACTTTTGTCTGTCAATATTCCTTGTAAGCACATGTACAACTTCTTAAACCATATTTTAAAAAAGTTAATGACAAATAAAATTAATTATTTCTATATTTTTAATTTTTTGGTCATTTGTTTATACTTTTCTGTTAATATGAAGTTAAAACTTTTTATTTTTTAGTTTCAGATATTAATTTCAGAAACAGACTATAGTTGACTTTGATTAACTGATTGCCAGAAAGTGATGAAAATAAACAAGAGTTACCTCTCATTGATAATTTATTTTTTTAGGGAAATGCCTTTTGTTACTATATTTCAAACCTTTAATATATGGCTTAAAATACTCTCCAATCAAAAAGCACTATTCTAGCATTTGAAGTGAAGGACCCCTGGTGGCTATTTCGTAGTGAAGGTTAAGTTTAAGTAAAATTGATTTTTTTTTCTAACTCAGGTCAGGTTTAGGAATTTTTGTCAAATGTTCGGACACCTTGGGTTTTTTCCTACGATATAGGGTAACATATTTTGCTCAATATCACCCACTTTTCTTTTCATATGAGACGTCAATAGCTCATGAAAGGTCATTTACCAAAATTTAAGCAGATTCTAGATCTTTTTTCTTACGATTTGAGACCGAAATAATGACAGTGCTAAATATGAGGTAAAAGTCCGAGTCACTCTTTTTCCGCCATTTTTTAAAACTCAAATATCTCAAAAAGGAGTTCCATAACCTATCAATATTTTTAGCTTATCTTGTTCCTTAACTAATGCTCTTCTGAATTATAATATCTATTTCCAGTTCTAGATTTTTTTAATTTCATCTAAGTACTCCTTAAATTCTAACAGGAAGTGAAAAGCTGACGTAAGTATATTCTTATTGTATGTCTAAAATGTTTTAAAAAAATCATTTGCAAATTCTTATAATATACAGCACTTGATTGCACTTGATTGCATTGACAGCCGTTTTTAGTACAGAGTTCTATTAAAAGATTTAAATTTAAATGTGTTTACCTTCTAAATATACGCTTCAAACACAATACTTATTACACTGTCACAATCTTATAAGTTATCTGCGGTGGATATTGATAACCTATAATTGTAATCGAGGCCACGGTATATAAATTTTACTTTTCGAATTAGCGTCGTCAAATTTAGCCTTTTGACACACTAAACATAAATTTTAAAGTGCATTATCTGTAGCTACCGCCAAACATTACAAATTAACCCTCATATTTGGTATTTGCATGCACTGATCACCATTCTACATGCAGTCAACATTATTTCTGAACATAAAGGAAACAAAAAAAATGTTTGATAATTATAAATGCTGGCAATCTGTCAATGCCTTTATTATTTGAGTTCATCTTGATTTTCGGTGGGATTAGTATTGCTCAGTTTTAGTCTCGCCTTGACGGAGTCAAAAAGCGAGACATAGGTATGATGTTTCCGGTGGCGGCGTCGGCGTCGTCAACAATGTATTAGTTTATGATTAGGTCAGTTTTATGGGGAACCACTAGTGGTAGGTCAATGGTATTTGATATACAGTTGTATTAGCATTGGCACATTACATTTCCATGGAGATTACTCATTGACTTGAATATTTTGTATATAACTTGCATGTTAAAGTATTTCTATTTTTATTTCAACATTTGCATTTTTCTATCAAAATAACTAAAAGGCGAGACATATCTCTGTGTTAACAGTTTAGTAGTTTTCTGTTTAGCATTTTGTTATTGTTATTTGTTTTATTCGTAATTTCTCTTTTTGTCGTGTTGTCTGTATTTTATCGAATTTATTATTTTGTATATCCTCTTGCAGTCCTCTGTTGCATTTAAATATTTCAAAATGTGAACGGGTAATAATTTTCAATTCAGTCATAACCTCACGAAATATGAAACCAGACAGAAAAGACCGAAGTCGAAAAAGCCGTATAACTTCTAAAGAGAACAAAACAAAGAATAATTAAATATTGATCCCTCTTTTTAATCTGTTTCAGAATAAACTTCTTCAAGACCAAACCTAAGGAAACCGAACATGCTTAAATAAGTTGGAACCGTAAAAAAACAAATATATTTTTTCAGTATATTTTAAACAATATATGATCAGCTAAACCTGTAGGAGTTGTAACCTTATTATCAGCACTACAACAAAGTTAATTATGTTTATACACTTAATTTTAAATTAAACTTTAAAATTCAAATCACGCAAATACAGAAGCACTACATCTTGTGCATATGGAACCCGAGTGGATTAACAGTTCATATGTTCGTCTGAATAAACTCATAAACATATTCGCTTAAGTTTTAAAGTTCGAAAGACAAATATAAAAACGATAGAGAGGATAAAAAAAGGTATAAACTACACTTCAAATTGTTTCCGATCTTTGAAATAATCAATTTCTTCCTATCATTGATTATCACTGTATGTCAGTTACCTTTATTCAATAAGAAGATACATTTTTGTAAGACTTCAATAATTGACATTGTTCGGTTCTCCAACATTACTTTGATTAGATTTTTGGTAGCAAATTATGTGAAGTGTTTATATTTTAGTTTAAGAGAACACACTGTTAATAGGTAAAACTTTATTTCATTTGAAAAGGTGATGATACAAAAGTGAAAAGATACAAAGGGTGTAAGAAAAGAATTAAAAACATTAGTTTAGAAAGACAGACATGACAACCCAAAGAAATTAGCAGAATAGAACAGTCGACAAAACACTTAACAGATAGCTAAAGCGAGAGATATCACGAACCCACTCAAAATCAATTGTAGAACTTGGAGCAACGGAAGGGTAACCCGTTCTTGTTTGACCTGTGGTTCTCGCTACATGTAAAAACTCGATGATAGGTAGTCTTTCGGGTTAAACTGTATACTTAATACTACAATGAAGACGTAAATAAATTGACAATATTGTCAAGTGATCGATATGTCTTATTTATAGGGTATGATTTTGGGGAGTGGTGGGGGCGGGGGTGAAAGTTTGATTAAAAATGATTTTCCAGAAGGACATTACTATGGTAGAATGTCAGAGTAATATGAATTCAACGACAGCTAGATAGCAAATAAATAAATAGCTACATGCATAAAAACACGACCTCAGAGGACACCAAAGGAATGATATGGAATTGTTCAGATGCCACAAAAATGTCCTTTGGTGATTCTTTTATATAGCTGTTTGTCACGGAAGTAATACGAATATAAAGTGAGTTGACAATTATTTCTAGATCTGATCTTTTAAATTCTGTATACTTTATATCATTAACTGACCGAGAAGTAAGTAATATTGAATGATTGATTGGTGCTTGTTTGATATCTGATGGCAAATATTTCATGAATCTTCAAAACGAATAGATAGGTTCTGCAAAATGGTTCGACCGGGACGAAGAGCGGGAATATAAGTTGTTACAGCCACTGAAAAAAGGTATGTCTTTGTGGTTCTCTCTTTACGAACAATCCAATTTAATGCGAACGTTTTCGAAAAAACCACAAAATTTATATTAGACATCCTAATGATCTTTTACCCGAATATTTGTTGAAATTTGCTTGTTTCAGAGGAGATCTTTGAAAAAGTATGTGTCGGGCACAAAACATTAGTCAAGAATTGCTTAAAGCTATAAACTCCTTAAGGAGTCATACAATGTTTCGGTCAAATTGACATGTTGGCAGATCTTGTATTAATGATCATATTTGCCAGCTCAGTTTCTACATATCTAATATAGTTTTCGAGATAGAAGAAAATAAAATTACCCAAAAAATCGTAATTTAAGGGCAATCACTCTTAAAGAGTCGTTTGAAAATTTTGATGCATGTAAGAAATAGATATTTCTGAGCAATTATGATCTGACAGGCTTTTTCTATCTATTATGGTTTTCAATTACACAATAAATATATTTTACTCCTATGTTCTATTCCTAGCCATGGCGGCCCTGTTTGTTGACTGACTGAAAAAATACATGCAAACTTTATACTGGATACCATAAGGATCATAAACCCCAACTTTGGAGGTGAAGATCTTTGAAAATGTTTACGACGACGGACGACGACGAAAGACGCAAAATGATACCAATAGCTCACATGGCCTTATGGCCAGGTGATCTAAAAAACAAAACAAAGACGAAATGAATATCATATTATGAAATATAATATTTTACATCAAAATTATTCTTGTGTTGAATTATTTGTATCATGAAAACTACAAACAAGCTTTTCTATAAACCCCGAGTTTCCGGATTTTCAAAGCATTTTCTGAAATACTGTTTGTATTGGTTTTCATCAAAAACAATCAGATATATATCAGCGAGTAGAATCAAAACAAAGAAAAACTATTTAGTCCTAGAAACATGATTTTTTTTTAATTGTTATTGGCTTTCAACTAGCTGTCAGTAACTGCGAATACTCTCAGATCTGCACTTATTTGTGGGGAGGGATGTATAAATTCCCTGCCACGTCCGGTCTGTTTTTTTTTGTTAGATGTTTTTTCTGCTTTGTATCGATCTGATGAGTAAAGCTCTTTTCAACTGATTTTTATAATTTGTTCTTTTGTCCCAGATTGGGGTTTGGCGCCAGCAAAATTGTTTAAACCCGCCACGTTCTATATGTGCCTGTCCAAAGCTAGGAGCCTGTAATTTAGTTGTTATCGTTTATTACTGTTTCTCATAAGTGTTTTCGTTTATTGCGTTGTATAGTTTGTTCTTGTTTTGTGCCGTTGCACCACTGTCCCAGGTTAGAGGAGGGTTCGCGCCTTCAAACATGTTTAACCCCGCAACATTCTTTATGTGCCTGGCCCATACCGTATAGTCGCCAATAAAAGGCCCCGACATGAAAAATATGAAACAATTCAATTGAGAAAACTAACGGCCTAATTTATAGCAAAACAATTTGCGAAAAACAAATATGACAGGACAGATATGAACCAACGACAAACATTGAACTGCAGGCTCCTGACTTGGGACAGGCACATATAGAATGTTACGGGTTAAAATAGTTTCCTGACGCCAAACCCTCCCAGTAACGTGAAAAGTGGTGTAACAGTACAACATAAGAACAAACTATAAACATCAGTTGAAAAAGGACTCAACTCATCAGATCAATACAAAGGAGAAAAATCTAACGAAAACACAGATTGGACGTGGCAGAGAATCTGTACATTCCACAACGAAAAAGAAACTAAGTAAAGATCTGAGAGTACTCGCAGTTACTGACAGCTAGTTTAAAGCTAATAACAACTAATAAAAAAATCATGAATCTAAGATTTAAATATTAATGAGAACACATTCAACATCCAATGAATGATTAACTGATTAACAGTCAGAAAAAATCCATGACCTTGTGTAATGCCAATATATAGGTATCGACAGATTGTAGAACGGTGAATGTGCATATGTGTATAACAAAATATTGAGTATGGTTCTATTTTTTATAATGCATTAATACTATATATTAATACGTTCTTTAATAATTGTTAAAAAATGACAGAAAGATGGTTGTCGAACCCTTTATGGTAATCGAGATCAAACGAAATTTGATGATTTTTTTTATAAAGTTCGGTAGCCAATACATTATAAGGACCTTCACATTTTGAGAGGAGGCCTTAAACTGAGATAAGATAATGAAATGATTGTCTACCAATTATCCCCTGCGATATGTTGTAATTTTCTCGCATTGCACGTGAAATTTTATTTCATTTTGAACAAAACAGTAATGTAGTAAGATAAATGGTACATATTTTACTGTACCAGATGCGAAGTTCGACAATTACTTTTTCTACAGTGTCTCTCGGACAAGAATTCAGAGTTATGTATGAGAGAATTATATTCTTTAATTAAAAATGATTTTAAAATCTTATGAAGCAATTTAGATAGATGTCCGTATCTTTATCATGTTTATCTACTGAACTTGTGATACCCTAGAAGATACGATGATTAAAAACCCGTATCAAAACCCTAATTTATTCATTTTCGAAAGATCTTCTTTCCTTTTTGTTTATCTCAAATAGTCAAAAAATACACATGCAATTATTTTGTCGTAACGCCGGATGCTAACATAGTTTAATGCATTTATTAAGCGGAAAACAGCTTGCTGTTCTTGATTAAAAAGTTATATTATCAACAGTTTCTACGTTTAGTTAATTTCAAGTTAATGTAAGAAAGGAAATCATTGTTATAACAGGAAGTAAAAAGCTGACACAAGTTTGTGCTTGTTCTTATTCTGAAATGTAAACATGATTCATTGGCAAATGCAACACAGTACTTGATATCATCGACAAATTTCTAGCACACCATAATGATATTACAATATTTAACTTTAGTCGGGTTTACCTTCAATTTGTTCGCAGTTTTAACTTCAAGTACATAGGCCTACCAGTTCATTCGTTACAGTCTTGCACAGTTATCTACCGTGGATATTGATTACCAATATTTGTATTAAAGGCCGAGATATATTTTTTTTTACGTTCTCACGTAAAAATCGGCCAATGTAACCTATTGTGTAGTGTGTAAGTCTAGAAAACAATTTTATAAGTGCAATGTGCATGGCTATATTCAAACATTACCAAAGGTGATCTGGCATTTTATCCTGGAAGAAGGGGCACTTAATTACTATGCAAGTAGTGGTAGGTACAAATGTATGAGCTGATAGAATGTGTTACTATTTCAAACTTGATAATGTATGATTAGGTCGAGAAATTAATTAAAAAATTAAAGGTTGCTGATAAAATCATAATTATCTGAAGCTAAATAGATGTCGATATACAAGTATGATTAAATCCACAGTCGTAAATGCATCATATAATTGTCAATATGTGGATCTTTCCGTGAAATAGCGTGATTGTGTTAGCTATAGTTGTATTTTTCCAAAAACATATATGATACGGTATGTATTTTTTTTTATTCAAAATATTTGAAAAGAAATTAGGTTACCGGATACCTCAGCTGCACATTCTTAGCTACCACAAATGGATCAACTTTTCCCTGATCGGATTCAACCTTCAAAAGCAAGCAGGCAAACAGCATCCCCCTTCTACTCTTGGTGCGTAAAATACTGATATAGTAAACGATCAACACATGGTCCAGAATCATTTCATTTTCACTATAAAGAATAATGCTATTTGATTATTTCCTGCAATTTTTTCTTTTTGAACAGTATCCTTGGACAAAATCCGACTACATCAAAACTGATATATTATGTTGATAAAACGCGAATTTCCTGTAGAAAAAGTGAAATTGCATTTTTTTCAAATACGCAATTTTTCTAAAAATTGTAGGGCAAATGTCTCTTTACAGAAAGCACAAATGTTCTATTAATAAGCGCCAGACTTCAAAAGTTCTTCCTTATTTTTACTGAAATTAGCAATTAGATACTAAAATGCAAGTTATTTGTATGTGTAGAATAAGAGCTATCTTCTATTGTTGTATTCCAAAATTCTGTTGTTTTTTATTTCTTTCCTCGGACTATTTGCGACGTCATTTTCAGAATCTGCACTGATATATATTTTATGATGGAAAAGCATGTTTTTTACAGATGAAATTGGGCCTTCAACTAGCTTTCAGTTACATCGAATACTCTTAGATCGATACTTTGTGTCTTTCGTCCTTTTGTTACTTATTTGATTTTGTGCCTAGTATCGATTTGATGAGTCAATCATTTGTCCAACGAATTTTGGCAGTGTGTTGTTATATTACTCATGTTACTGTCCCAGATTGGTACATGTATTTTATATAAAGCTGTCTCATTGGCAAACCACAGAACTTTTTTTTAATATATATTCGCGCTTTTGTCCTGTATTATCTTAACATTTTGGAAGAGTTGTGCACACCATCTTGTTTACAAAATCAAGACATATAACAAGACCATTCCAGAAAAAAAGGGAAAAAAAAAACATTCAACTCTTGTCATAACTTTTAATTTATTTTGAGTGTGGACTTCGTTTAAAACGTTAATATAAAAATAAGCAGATGTGGTTAAGTTTACTTGATTGTTATTTGATGCCTTTTATCCTTCTTAACGGAATTCTAAATATATACCATGACGAAATAGAAAAACAACGAAAAGACAAACAGCAGCATACAAAACAATACGAGGAAAAATAAGCATGGAAAGACAACAGTGAACATTTAAATATCAATTCTAGATATCTAAATACTAATGAGATAAACCAACCAATTCGAAAAAGCGACTGTAGAACCTTTGCAATGATTGTCCATAATCGTATTGGAGTTTTGTTTAGAACATGCTCATTTGCTAACATCTACATGATCTGGCGCAGTAGAAATTTTAACTCATAGGCGAATAAATCGTCTCAATTCATACAAGTAAAGCAATAAGGTAAAACTGTATTGTTATAAAATAAATACTTACCTTGCCTGAAATGTTTTTGAAACATGTTGTGAATATAAAAATAAGAAGATGTGGAATGATTGCCTATGAGACAACTATCCACATGAGACCGAATGACGTATATTTAAGAATTTATAAGGGACCAAACGACATGACAAAATGTTAAACATTTCAAACGAGAAATATAATGGCCTGCTTCATGTAAAAAGCAATAAATGAAAAACAAATATGATAGACAGATACCAAAGACAACCACTGAATTACAGGCTCCTGACTAAGGACAGGCACATACAAAATGTATCGGGTTAAGGGTAAATATGTTTGCGTGCGTTTAATCTTCCCCTCACTGTTGAAGTTAAAGAAAAAATATTTTCATGTGTTTTAATTTTTTTTACTGTTAAGTACAGCTCTTTGTAAGAACCAGGCAGAGTGCGATATATGAAGGTTTCAGATTTTATCTAAAATGGGCCTAGTAGAAGCAGTAAATGAATACTGCTCAAAAAATAATTTTGAGTGGGAAAATATGAGTGGTTGCCATGGTAACGAACACTCTATTTTTGGTTGTTAAGCGTAGTAAAATCTTTCAAAATCAGCTAAATCACCACAATTCAGAGTCTGATTATGAATAGAATCAGGCATTTTCATTAATGTTCATATGTAACATTGATACAACTTGGTTTAAGCTTCATTTTAGTGAATATTGCATGTCAACCAAATTTGTAATTTTTGAAAATTTTGCCAAAAATGCATATTTTCAACTTTTCTGAAATTGGGATTTTTGCGAAATTATCAAATTTTCTCTGGTGTTTTTCAGAAAAGTGCAAATGTGTACAGAATAGTTAGCACTGTAGTTATGAAGTTTGGATACTACTTTACCAAATTAAATAGAAAAATGCGTGGGATTTTCTTTAGTTTTATCACCATAGCAACCGATTATTTCCTTGGAAACGGAGTTTTTATTTGCAGAATATTGCAGTTTAAGAGCTTAAATGTCCTGAATTGTTTCATAACCGATAAGAAAATAAATAAAAGCTAACGCAAACTTTAAGTTACTATCGTTAAGTGTTGTTGACTTCAATTGTTACCATGGAAACACATATTATCCATAGCAACATCCACTCAAAACTGCATAAATAGAAATTTATGTAAAAAAATACATAAATAGAGGGTGTTTATTTTCAAATTGGAATATGACTTTATTCTTTGCTTCACTCACATTCTTGTCTAGTTTTTTTCTTCTTCAGATGGTTCAATAAATGTAATATATGATGTAACATTGGGGTTGGGGGTTTGGAAAAAAGGGGATGTTGATTTTTAACATGTTTCATACAAGTAGATACTTGAAAAGATAATTGCGTTTGGTCGGACTTTGTTTCGAGTTCATCATCTGATAATCCATTTTGAAAGTAAACAGATGATGAACTTCATGGGATTGCAATAGCCGGGCCAACATGGCTTATGGTAAGGCATGATAGATATGGCCCTTAACAATTGTAAGAAAATTCTGAATTTCTTAGGGCACACACCGTCTGAGATGTTATTCCACCAGCATAAATCACAAAATTGACCTGTAACATAATATTAAGCTTACAAACCAATAATAGAATCATTTGGCCAAAACATTTCTAAACTGAAACTGAAGTGTGATGGACGGACGGATAGACGGACAGGCAAATTGAATCAAATTTTAAGTTGGTGGCGACTTAAAAAATAATAATAGTCAATTGGTGATCGCTAATACCAGAAGTGCAGTATAATGGAATCCTCTTAATATATAGCTATCAACATATCATTAATAGCTCCTTTGTTGTACTGCTATCCCGCAATTGGAATTCAGGATCCCCGAGATAGACAAATAGATACATCTGCTAACTTGGAATTGTGCTAATCCCGGTAAAATAATTATGCTATTACCGGCAAAATTATCAAATCAAAATTATTGTGCAAAATAATTGTATTAATTATGAATCATTCCTTACTATGCATCGTTCTACATATATCTCATACGTTCATGATTCCGACAACATTATATCTTGTTTTGTGCGTGTGTGTTTGTTGGGGAGGGGGCATCTTCTTATCCTTCTTCTGAAATCTCCTTCCTCTCCTTTAAGAAAGTAAACATGTAAAATGTATCATTTCTTAAGGTTGAATCTGCAAAAAATCGTTTTGCTATTCTCAACGTTTTTTAACCTTTACATGAATTACGCCCTATTTTCTGTATCTGTCTCTGTAACCTTTATAAAAGACTGTCCGAGATTTGGAATGAAACCACTAAGCTGAGAATGTCTGCATGATCACAAGATTAATAACAGTAATAATTTGAAGACAAATTCCACACATGGTCTTATTCAATTAACCGCAACACTAGAAACAGCGCAGTACATACCAATCTTATTTTTCTTTGTAATTATCAATGCTTTCTAGTCAAAACAAGTTGTAATCATTAATGAATACAAGACTTTAGTGTCCAATGTGAAATAACAGAACAAATTTCCAATGTCCCGCGAATTGTACACATTTGATCGATTCAAGGTATAAGGGCAAAACTAGAATAAACACTTTTATGGCCGCACCGCAATTTGGGGTGGTTTCCATTTTCTAATTTTAGTTTGCCTCAACCAAATCTTATGAAACATGTATACACAATGCTTATTACCACAAAACAGAGTTCAAGTTTGAATTTTGTTGGTGTCACTGTCAACTGTATAATTTGCCTTAAATGGCATGGTTAACTAAAGAAATTTCTCAAAGTGACCATTTGATCTTATGAGAACCTTTCTGGAGTCCTTTTTTTCTGTCATACATACCATATTATATTTTTCGACTTTCATGTAGATTTTTTTTTTTATCTTTTCTGTGAATTTAAAAAAGAAGATGTGGTATAATTGTTAATGACACAACTCTCTTCAAGAGACCAACATGACACAGAAATTAACAACTATAGGTGATCATACGGCCTTCAACAATGAGCTTATACCGCAGTCCCACTAGGCCACGATCGCACTACGATCTGTGAAAAAAATACAAATTTAGACAATCGTAGTGCGATCGTGTAGATCGCAGTAAGGTCGTAATACGGTCGTGGTGAGGTCTTCAAGATCGTGATGAGCGTGGTTATCTTTGAACATGTTCAAAACAATCGTGGTGCGGTCGTGGCGAAATCAGGTCGTAGTAGAAACGTAGTGAGAGCGCAGTTAGATCGTGGTAAGATCGCAAAGGTCGCTGTTACATCGTAGCGAGAGCGTAGCGAAAGCGGGATTCTATTCGGAGAGACTGCGCTACGATCTCACAGCGACGTTACTACGACCTCACTACGACCAGCACGTTCTCACCGCGACCCATCTACCCTCCACTACGACTATACCACGTTTACACCAAGCTGTTCAAGACCATAGTACGATTCTAGCATGTCCATGCTGTCCCCATCACGCTCTTCTTACGACCCGACTACGTTCTTACTACGACCATCATGCTAATTGTCATTTTCACATGAAATATATAAAAGCCCTCCAGCTTTTGTTTGTCTGTATGTAATTTGGACCCCTTGTCTTTTTTCTCCAACGGCTCAACCCTACTTGACACATCTCTGTCATCCCTGCATTCGTTGACTAAAACATCGTCATTTGAGCTTGATGGACTAGCAATAGGTTGTATATAATTTGTCACAAATCGTATGAGTTGGTTTATATGACAATAAAAAAAAAGATTCAGGTTGCATTGGTCGGTGCGACATCTCTGCTAGATCAGGATTCGTTACTATCAGACCTACAACCACACCCACGCGTTCTGGTAGATTTTGGTGGCATGACTGTGTTGTTTCCGAGAAATCTAAGTATTAATCAGAAATATAAGGAATGGAACAGTATTTAAATGGAACACGATGTTGACGTTATTGCTGAGAACGTAGTAAGATCGCGGTATGAACGTAGTATAATCGTGGTAATAACGGGCTATAATCGCAGTAGAAGCGTGGTCAGATCGTGTTGCAATCGGATAACTTGTGGTATGGTCGTAGTGAGAACGTGATGAGCGTAGTAAGATCATGATAATCGTAGAAAGCGTGGTGAGAACGTGGTATAATCGTAGCGGGATCGTTGTGGAAGCGTAATGAGGACGTAGTATCATCGTGAAATCAACGAAAAATAATATTTTCATGCCGCCCATACCGCGACCTCACCACGATCTGAATTTATTTTAGATCGCGATGAGCGTGGTGCGATCGTGGTCTAGTGGGACTGGGGCTTAAGCCCATGCCACATAGTCAGCTGTAAAAGGTCCAGAAATGACAATGTAAAACAATTCAAAGAAGAAAATCTAACGGTCGAACTTTGGTGTTGGGTTTATATATATTAACATAACCTCCCTTTAGTTTTCATGAATTTGTGATATGACATTGAGAAGTTATTGAAATTTATTCTTTGAAAAGCGACGGGCATCACATGTGCTCATGGCGCAGCTGTTTATTTTATTTTATGGAATAACACCCTTTCAAAGTCTAGGATCAGCCCCAAAGGTATGAGTACATTTGAACTGTGCAGTAGTTAATGTACACCTTAGCATTGCATTATCCCGAGTAATAACAAAGAGATTTTGCCTTTGTTATGTGTAAAGTGTTCTTAAAAGACCATGACTTTATATGTTTTGTTTTGGTCTGTCCGTCCATCTGTCTGTCCTTGTCACTTCAGTTTCAGTTTGGAAATGCTTAAACCAAATGTTTCTATTATTGGTTTGTAAGCTTATATTTATAAGTGAGATTTCAAGTTGAGTCTCTTGTTGTTTGAAATTTGTGAGAATTATTGCGCTAGGAAAATTAGAATTTTCCAAAATTTCTTAATTTCTTCCCATTTGTAAAGGACATATATTGTCAGAGCAATACTTTCAAAATTATATGGACCTTGACAAAAGCTAGAATGTGCTATTGCAATCCCCATGAAGTCGATCATCTGTTAGTAACATTTCATGAATAATTATAGATTACCAGATTGAAACCAAATGTTGTAAACAAAAGTAAAATAACAAATATACGGAACACTGAGGACAATTCTAAACAGAAAGTCTCTAAGCAAATGATAAAATCAAAAGCTCAAACACATCAAACGAATGGATAAAAACTGTCATATATTACTGACTTGGTACAGGTATTTTCTTATGTAGAAAATGATAGATGCAACCTGGTTTTATAGCTAAACCTCTCAATTTTCCTTAAAAGGATTTATGAAAGATTCAAACAAAAACTACCAAACCTCCACTCCTCCCCCAAAATGCCACAGTGTATATATTCAAATTTGTTGAGTCTTCTCAAGGAGCAAAGACAGGACTGAGAGTTAAATAGATTAAAGCATGCAGTTATATCCCCATTAGAAAAATGAAAATTATTAGCATAATTATATGTATTTGTAAAAATTATATTATATATATTTTGATTGGATGTTGTTATGGGTGATATTTGTTACCATGACAACTGTTGTAATAATACTTAACCGTTGTAGTTTAGATTTAGAGTGTATATATGCTTTTATGTATTTTCATAAAGGTTTGGAAACAATTGAGAACATTGAATTCCCTATACTGCAGAATTCAACAAATAAAACTCTATTTCAAGGGACAAATACATTAATATGGTGATCAAATTCAAGAGAGCCCCACGCAATATTCTATTTATTTTGGTCAAGTAGTATTCAAACTTTGTTACTACAATGCTAGCTATGCTTTACTTATTTGCGCTTTTCAATAAAAAAAACACATGAGAAAATTTGATAATTTCACAAAACTCCATGATTCAGAAAAAAAGAAAATATGTGGTTTTTTTTGTATATTTTAATAACAAAAAATCTAAAAGTTGGGTTGAACTGCAATCTTAAGGAAGTTCGCTTCTCAGTTTCAAATTAATTAACTTTTCAAAACACTAGTTAATATCGATAGGGGATCAATAAAGGAATCAAAAGATTAAAAAAAATATACAGGTCAATGTGCTTGTTTTCGAGATATTACCCATTGAAATTCTGGCGGGAAAATATTCTCTCTTGACTTTTCATAGCTTTATCATTGACAAGTTTACATTCTCAAAAACTATTAAAGAATAATCGAAATTTTATAAGACTTTTACAGATGGCTTATCATTACACATGTAAAAGATTTATAAAAAGAAAAATAAGGGTCAATGGCCATTTTTTAAAGGCATTCAAATGAATAAAACAAGAGGTTTCCGAAAATCTGACAAAAATCCCAAAACATGACAAGCGAACTACCTTATCTAAGCTCTGAAGCTAAAACCAAGTTATACCGATGTTATATATGAAATTTCTGAAAAAAAATTTGATTCTTTATATAATCAGGCTCTCCGACAAAACGTTTTCTTTTCAAGAATCTACATGTATGATATTAAAAAAAAATAGACCTACCCCCTTTTCCCCCACCTTCCAACCCCAATGTTACATTATATATTACATTTGTTGAACCTTATGAAAAGAACAGACAAGACTGTGAGTAAGCAAAGCATGCAGTCGTATTCCAATTTTAATATATACACCTTCTATTTATGTATTTTTTTACATAAATTTCTATTTATGCAGTTTTTGAATGGATGTTGCTATGGATATTATGTGTTTCTGAGGTAACTATTGAAGTCGGCAACTCTTAACAATGGTGATTTAGAGTTAGCGTTAGCTTTTATGCATTTTCTTATCGGTTATGAAACAATTCAGGACATTTAAGCTCTTAAACTCCAATATTCTGCAAATAATAAGTCCGTTTCCAAGGAAAAAATCGGTTGCTATGGTGATAAAACTAAAAAGTCCCACACATTTTCTATTTAATTTGGTAAAGTAGTATCCAAACTTCATAACTACAGTGCTAACTATTCTGTACACATTTGCACTTTTCTGAAAAACATCAGAGAAAATTTGATTATTTCGCTAAAATCCCAATTTCAGAGAAATTGAAAATATGCATTTTTTGGCAAAATTTTTCAAAAAATTTACAAATTTGGTTGACATGCAATCTTCACTAAAATGAAGCTTAAACCAAGTTGTATCGATGTTACATATGAACATTTATGAAAAACTCATGATTCTATTCATAACCAGGCTCTGAATTGTGGTGATTTAGCTGATTTTTAAAAGATTTTACCACGCTTAACAACCAAAAAATAGAGTGTTCGTTACCATGGCAACCACTCATATTTTCCCACTCAAAATTATTTTTTTAGCAGTATTCACTTACTGCTTCTACTAGGCCAATTATAGATAAAATCTGAATACCCTCATATATCACATGTATATGGCACTCTGCCTGGTTCTTATAAAGAGCTGTACTTAATATACATACTGCAGTTATCCTAAATATAAAAAAATGCTATACTTAAACACCTAATCGCAGCCTTCCATAGTTTACTTCCTTCATTTGTGTAGGGTATACAAAATGTCATGGCTGGAAAACGAAAAACTCTATTTTCCCTATAAAATAGGTCAACGATATAAATTTTTACTTATTCACATCAAAAGCAACGAAAATAGTATTTTGATGCGCCAAAAAAACTGCTTAAAGTGCATTGAGGGTAGATGATAGTGATAACAGAGATGATGGATTAGTGCTGAATGTCCAGTGGCAAATATAACGTAAATATCAAAACAAAAGTTGTGTTTATGAAATCTGTTTTGTACACACTGAGCCGGATTTTAAACGTGGTAGTTCACATGTTAACAGTCCACAGGGAGACATGTCACCTTACCCGGACACATTTTGTTGACTCCGAGCCGACCATGTAGTTTTTACTCTAACTCCTCAATGCCACGAACTTAGTAAAGAAACAGCAAATACCAATTTTCAAGTCTTTGGATGAAACCTACGATTTTCCGCACTCGATGGAGGCATGTAACCAATAGACCACCAAGGCAATCATGAAGCTGGAATGTATTCAAACATGACAAACTGTGGTTCGCGGACACCACTCCCTTTCGTCAAACAAGACAACACCTTCTACCCACTAAGTTTGAATGTGCAAAACCCAAACCCTACATGGCAATGTGTACCTTTACTGAGCATACTAACAATTTCAAAAGAAAACAAGCTAGCAAGATCTTTCGTGCTCCTGAGAATTCATTGAATATTAATTAAATTTACGAAGATTCAATCGCTCGCCTGTCCCTGGTAGTAAAGTAATAAATCTTTCAAATATTGTATTATATTTTAAAAGTTATGATATTAATATATGTATTGATACGCATAGATAAGAAAAAACAGAATATTGATATCAATAGAAAATCAGGAATCAAAATCACATATTTCATAATACTAAATGATGAAAACCAGTTCATATGAATTTATTACGTAGTATTTTAAAATGTAATTTACAATGACCATAATCTGCTATTCCGATGTAACCTCGTGTGATTTGAAAACAGTTTGCTGTGAAATGAAAATTTCAAATTTCAAACTTCTTGTAATAGATATCGACGTCTGGAAAGGGAAATAGAGGTATTCAAAACTCGTACACAAAAGACTTGAGCATAGAAAAATGCCAAAGAGATATTGCACGAAACAAAGTATAGAATTATAAAAAGGAAGATACCTGTTTCCAAAATAACCTTCATGTATTCTCGTGACCAAATGTCTTGAAGCTAAATGCAGAAAGGAGTAGGATGCGTCAAAAATAAAAGTATCGTTAAAGACCAATACTCACTTTTCTAAGAGCTAACTAATCTGTACGAGTTGTAATCTAAGTGTTATAACTATGACCAAGTTGAATTTGCAGTACAATGTTTCATATAAATCATGTGGTTTTCAGTACTATTACAACATTATAAAATAAAATGCACCCTTTACATCATGCTGAGATGATAATGATAATATTTCTGGTTACGGAAAATGTCGAACCTAATTTAGCTTATTTGTATTAATTTTACGGGACAGTATACTATAATTTATGTTATTTGCGACACACATTTAGATTCGATTTTCAATTCATTATCGTGCTTAAATCTATCAGACCCCACAGACAATAGAAAGATTGAAGCCCACAATACTGGATTTGTGTTTAACATCCAGTGAAAATCATTACATGGATGTGTGGACGAGAACACGTTTAAGCGTTAAGAATTTAAACCCTGCACGAAGAATCAAACTTTTGGCGTACTAGTTCACGAGGTACTAGTTCACTGGAAGACATGTCACCCTATTCTAACACATTATCTTGACTCTGAGGAGACTCCGAACTGATCATCCTTAGTGCTTATTCCTATATGCCACGTGATTAACGGAGAAGCAGCAAAACCAAAGTTTAAAGTCTCTTCAAAATGTAAAAAAAAAAACCTATTTGAACCCGACCACATGTCATTTGTCTGTCAAATCATGCACTTCGTAATGTGTGTTTGTCATTTAGACAACTTGCGCGCGTGTAGATGACCTTTGATAGCATATGTGAAATGTACCTACTACTATCATCATGATCATGATTATCTTAGACTTTGGGCGATTTAGAGCTTTCCTTATTGCATAGACAACTGTCTATTAATGACGGTCGTATATTGAGTTTTGGATGTATTTTTGGTATCTTGAGTTGCAGTTCTAACTATGTAAAACTTAGATCTCCATATAATAATGTTGATATTTTGAAAAAAATGCCTTTCAGTTCAACATCAGTTCAGTACTGTTCTTTCTTATTTCTATTTTTTTAAATTTTATTTTTATTTTTTTCCAAAATTGTATTGAAAGAAAAAATGTTCGGTTAAAATCTTCAGAATGTGACATATTATTGATTGTTCACAGAATTACTATTTCCATTCTAAAGACACTTAACTGTCATTGTAATGTGGAATATCCGCAATTCATTATACCGGCAACATTATGATTAGATGTCGTTAAAACTAGTACTGATTACAATGGGTTTTTATTCGTAGACGCTACTACGGTTGTGTTTCTTATTGATTAGGTATATTTATTTTTGTTTGCATCTTTTTCTTTTTGAAATAGTTAGTTTGCATTATAGATATGACAATTCTTCCACTTCTCCGACCTATTAAAAGAACGAATGAAATTAAAAATAAAGGAAACAAAAACGCACCTAATTCATATATTTGCAGCTATCACTTGCTTTATTTTCTTAAGTATACAAGTAAACAACATGAGCTAACAATATTTTTGTACTTCATAGTTCAAACTGATAATCGAATGCAATCATTTAAATTTAAGGATAACATATTGTCAAACAAAGATTAACATATCTTGAGATATGAAACTTTCGAATGAAGCAACTTGTCCTCGCAATTGTTCAATATTTAAATGCGTTTAATTGTTAAAAAGCATTCTGCTTAATTATGTATTCTATTTGTACTGAAATATTATATATATATACAGTGTACCAGTAAAATTTTTCTAATGTCACTTTCTAAACATAGAAATTGACACCATAAGGCTAAACCAAATAAATGAACAATGAAGCAATAATGATGTTAAATTTAAAACCGTGAAACCGAGAATTTATGTGATACTGGATTTCGGGTAAAAATACTTTCAACGCAATAAATGACATTGCATATCGGCAGGACAAAAGGACTAACTACCAAATAATAAACTTTGGATTGCTGTTGATCTTGCGTGCTTATTTTCAGACGACAATTAACTGTTAAATCACACATAACTATATTATCCTTTAAAACTTTTACTTGAAGACCTACTGAACTTCGTGAAGTAATGGGACAGCTTTTAAAACTACTGTGTCATTCGGGTAAATGAAGGTTATTTATATATATATTTAAATATTTAACTCATTCAAATGCCATTCTTACTTTCTTTTATTTGTCAATTAGAAAACAGTTGACTTCATGTACAAATTATATCGTTTATATATTTTTTAATCATAAACGAAAGTCAAAGGCCGGCAATTTCGAGCTAATCTCGTTCTCGCTTGTTTATTTTATTTGAATGGTCGTGTTACAATGACACTGCAGGTTTTTTTGTTGTTTTTTTTTTTTAGATAATTTAGATAAAGGCAAATGTATGTGATGAGAATTAACCAAATCTCTCAGACCATAGTGTTATTGCATATTTCCTACTATGTTTTTTTTTTTAGTTATTAGACATATCACGCACAACATTTTAAATTTTACTCAAATATGTTATAAAAGGCATGCGTACATACATTATTCAATTTAGGAATTAAGGGAATGAGGCCATTTTGAATATTCATTAAGCCGCATTATTGTTTAACTTAAAACAGATATACAAAAACATTCGAAGAACATTTCAATAAATTATGTCGATTTGATTTCGAAAAGAGATAACAAGCTAATTATCAGCTACGTTAACACTGTGTTTTATATAGTTTTGATTTTATTTCAAGTAACTACAAATCAGAAACATGTATCAGAGTTACTCCCCCTGTCGTTATAATCAGTAGGCAATAATTCGGAAAATTCCTTTCACAAAAGTATTATAAAATCAGAATGTTGTTTAAGATATTTATACTTGAATGTCTGTTCATTCACAATTGAATAGCATAACATTTCTAGCACCGGTATTTGAAATGTACATTTTGTTGTAGTTGTTGTTGAAAGCAACAGCTAATGGACTATTTAACCCGTCAGATTTCTTTAGAATTATATCATCTACTTTACCGTCTGGTGATAAACGACGTAAATCATTAGAAAAATATCTTGTTACATATAAATTTCCCTTAGTATCAAGTGCTAAAGTCATTGGTACGTTTACAGCACAAGAGAAAACACATTTTCCATCCAACCTTACACACACTTAATTTTCACCACCATATTCGCAACAATTTAATCGTTCATTTCTATCGTAAACGAATGGAATTATTGCTGTTATATTTTCTATTTTCAATCCTCAAGTTGAACGTCTTCAGACATTTTTCACTTATTAGGTTAATGATTGAAACTTTTCCATTATTTGAACCAACATAAATACTGCTTCTGATCTGATGTAGACCCAAAATCGTATAAAGGTTGGGTGAAACACAGTGATCCTCAAAATCGGCCCATATTTAAACCTCCCATCCAGAATTAATGTCTTTCTGTTGTTTTATTTTTAAGTTTTGAGAGTTTTTAATTCATTTTTTTTTTCTTCTCGTTGTTGATAATGCTATATAATTATACTGCTGTATTGTTTTAAGTAATCGTTATAATTATGCCATGTTTTTATTTAGGACGGTCAAAAACTGGTATCAAACGTTATCTACCTTAAATTAACAAATAACGACCACAATGAAATAAACTAAGACACAACTGAAAACAACAAGATGAAGATTTTGGATGTCGGGAAAAATACTTAAAAAATAAAACGACAAACACGATAGACATTGCCTACCAGTAGGACAAAGTTAATTATATACCAAATAAGCTTATTTTTACAAAGCATTGGTCTTACATGCTTGTGTCCACACGATATTTCATTGTTGAATAATTACATTACATGTGTGTTTCATTATAATACGTTATTTTGATTGGCTAACAGCAATCTCGCGTCAAATTTGAAATTAACCTTCACTTCAAAATGAAATGTAACATTCATGATGACACGAGCTTCCACAATAAAGTGCACAGGTAAATAAATGAAAAACTTGATAGGAATCATCTTTTCATAATCCTAGCAAAAAAATGTAATTATAAGTATTGAATTCTTCTTTTAGTAATTTTATAGGGTAGTAAAAGCGTTGACCGTGCGAACATTTTTAGATGAAGCGCGTCCGCGCTTCATACAAAATGTACTTCGTTCAACGCTTTTACACCCCAATAAATTTACAAAACGAAGCATTCAATTCTTAAATGTAGTACAGTTATATCATCCTTTATGGGATTCAAACCTCTTACTTGAAAGACATAATTAACGTCATGAAGTAAGGGGACGAATTTTAACACTACATTATCCTTGGGGTCAATGAAGGTTGTTGACACGATTTTTGTAAATATTAACTTATTCAAATTCTATCCTTCCGCACCCAGAGGCGGGTTTCAGCTGTCCCGTAAACAATATTGTATACTAGTCTAGTTCAGCTAAGTGGACGCAACAGTTAACTCCGATAGGCCATCCATTTCGTGCACATCTCATGTTTATTAGTTGATATCAGTTGTATGATCATGTAACAATGACACTGCTGCTGTTTTGGAGAGAATTTTTAGTATTAATGCATAGACATAAATAAGCCTAAGTTGTCATACAATTTATTGATGCAGGATTTTCTAGTTCGCTTCTATGTTTTTATCAAACTGGGATTCGTAGCAGTGAATACGCATAACACGCTGTGACATAAATTTTGTACTGAAGCTGATATAAAGGATGGACAATCATGAATTGTTCCCAACTAAATGCATTCTGTTTGAGGACAAGCATAGTTTTAGTAAAATATACTATATTAGCTTTTGTTGCAATTTAATAAAAAGAAAAACACACAAACATTTCAACAAACAATCGGCATTCCCATGGGAACCAACTGTGTTCCACTTCTAGCCGACTTGTTCCTTTATTCATATGATGCTGACTTCATACAGGAACTTCTTAGGAAGAAAGAAAAGAAGTTAGCAGTATCCTTTAATTTCACTTTCCGCTTAACATGTATAGATGATGTTTATTCACTAAATAATTCAAAATTTGGTAACTACGTTAAACGCATCTATCCCATTGAAGTCATATCTTGACTTACATCTAAAAATTTAAAATAAGGGTAGGTTGAAGACAAAACTTTACGACAAAAGAAAGGATTTCAGCTTCCCAATTGTGAACGTTCCATTTCTACGTAGCAACATTCCAGCAGCCCTGCATACGGAGTATATATCTCCCAGTTGATACAAAATTCAAGGGCTTGTATTTCCTATCATGATTTCCTTGATAGAGGGTTGCTACTCACAAGGAAGCTATTAAACCAAGAGTTCCAATTGGTGAAGTTGAAATCATCCCTTCGTAAATTTTACGGTTGCCATCACGAGTTGGTTGACCGTAATGGAATATCTATTTCACAGATGACGATATGTTCCAAAACTACAATCTGGTACCCTTCCCCCCGAATGTGACCTACCAAATTAGACATATCAACGGTTTTATACTTACATGAGCAACACGACGGGTGCCACATGTGGAACAGGATCTGCATATCCTTCCGGAGAACATGAGATCACTCCCAGTTTTTTTTTTGGAGCTCGTGTTGCTCAGTCGTTGGTTTTCTATGTCTTTTAGCCATGCCGTTTTCAGTTTATTTTCGACTTATGAGTTTGAATGTCCTTTTAGTATCCTTTGCCTGTCTTCGAGGACAATTTTAGAAAAATGACGATTTGATTTGGAAAAGTCATTGAAACATGTTAACTTAAACAAGTTTCATACAACTTCAAATCAGAAGCATTTCGTTCACAAGCGGTATTGTTACTTAGCAATTAATCGGAACATTACTTTTTTCAAGAGTATCTTAAAATCATAAGGTTGTCCGATTTAATTGTACTTAAATTTTCATTTACAATTGAATATCGTAACATTTCTAGCATTGGTATTTGAAATATACATTTTGTTGTAAGTCTTGTTGAAAGCAATAGCTAAGGGTCTACTTAACCCGTCGGCTTCTGTCAGGATTAAATTATCTTCTTTACCGTCTGGAGATAAACGATGTAAATCATTAGAAATATATCCTGTTACATACGAATTTCCCTGAGTATCCAGTGCTAAAGCCATTGGTCCGTTTACAGAGCAAGAGAAAACACGTGTTCCATCTAACGTTATACAACTGACTACATTTCTACCCCCATATTCGCAGCAATACAATCGTTCATCTGTATCGTCAAGAAATGGAATTATTGACGTTATATTTCTACTTCCAATATTTAACGTATTTAAAATGTGTCCGCTTATAAGGTTAATGATTGCAACTTTTCCTTTAGCTGAACCGACAACAACACGGTCTCTTATGACAGCAATACCATGAGGGTTTGATACATTAATGTCAATTCGTCTACCGGGAGTAACACTTGTGATATTGATAAATTGAATCGAGTTAACGTCCCGCAACGTCACTACTGCTTCTTCCGTTCCTGATACGATAGCTACTCCAAACGGTTTACCATCAACAGTACATGATTTTAAGTGTTGACCTGTTTCTGTCCACAGTGAAACGTTATTTTTATCGATATCATCATTGCAGAGGAGTAACTTGTTGTCGTTTGTTACGACCATACATGTAATTCTTCCTGAGTGAATTTCAACTTTTTTCTCGAAGTCAAACTTTGATGGAACTTGTTGACGACTTACTTGTATTTGTGCTTGCAGGTGTTTTGGATGTTGATATGCCACTGTACATAAGGTAGACTCTACTTTTACGGATCCAAAAGATTTTATTACAGAAATCAAATCGAACGGCTCGAAACCGATATCGTTTACTTCAAGACCTTTAATAAGGTCTTGAAGACTTCGAGCCTGTTTTGAGATATCAGACTTTAGTGTGTTCAGATGAATGAATAACTGACTTTCTGAACCGTGCTTACTGTAAAAATCAACCTGTTGCCACATATCTTTTATGTCATTTTTCCTTTTGTCTGCCTCACAGAGATCATGGCAGGCCTTTTCGCAAATTGTTTTGTCTATGGTGTCTACTTCAGAGATAAGTTTCTTCTCCAGTTGATCTAGGTGACCATTTATGTCCTGTCTGAACTTTGCTATCTGTTTTAATAATGTTGCTTTTACTTTCCCTACTCGGGTTTTATTTCCCTGTCTATCAACTACCAACTCCTTTGTCGTGTTAAGTAACTTAGTAACTTCTTTTGTTATATCTTCTAACATCGCAGACGATCTGCATCCTTTCGCAGCAACATCTATTGGTTGAATTTTACCACAAGTGCGATGCGTGTTTGCTATGCATGTTCGACATATTAAGCAGTCATGGTCAGAACAATAAAATTCTAAACACATGCCGTCATGATCATTGCAGTCTTTCTTGATGTTGAATGTATTCCCGTTTGTTACAGACACATCAACCAGGTGATGAGAAGCAAGAATTTTCACTGCACTGTGTAGAGCGGTACAATCTGTACACAAAGAATCTTCACAATCTGTACAATATTTTATTCCCTCGGATGATTTGTTTAGTCTAGAACATGGATTACACATTACCATTTTTGATGCCATCTTTTTCCTGAAAAAAAAATTATAATATATTGTTCCACACATTCCTCCAAATATCATAAGCTCTAAAGAAACAGAAGTTTACTCCCATTATTAAGTTGGGTTTGCGTTGTGCATTCTTTTGTTTTCTGATTGCTGTGTATTATGCAATGTCTAGTTAATTATTATTTGTCTGTTCGTCGATTGACCATTATATTGACGTATGATTTTAATTTGGTGGTCGGTTGCTTTAATGAATGATTTAATGTTATCGGCCTGGTCAGATGTGTCTTTAAAGTTCCTATGTCAGGAATGCTGCTTTACAGACAACCAGTACGACATGGCCAAGGCCCTAAAAGGTAAGTTATTTTATATTTTATTCTTAAACATTTTTATTTATATGGTATATAGTAGAAAGTATATGAAATATTTAAAGAACAAATGTGAAATGTAGTGTAATATATTATTAGTAGAGAAGAAACATTTTACTTGAACAATAAAATTATTATTTTCATAAATGTCAATGAAGACATTAATTTCACTAATTCGATTATATTTCACTTATTTTATTTCTTATTTTAATTTTCCTTCGGCAATATATAAAATTTACTTAATTTACTCAAAATTCAGAAATAAAACTAAAGGAAAAAAATGTATTATACTTAATATTGACGTTTTTATTTTATAGTTCAGTTCATTTGCTAACTTTGTTAATAAACCAACTGATCGACTTCCTCAAAGCTACTAAGAAGGCACGGTAACCTTCTTCCGTGAAATGTATCCCGTGAGCTTCGTATTCCGTCCGATAAACATTAGTTGGCTTGAAATAATGAACCAAATGATTTTCAAGAGCAATGCTTTTCATCATTTTATTCACTATCTCTTGGCGAACTATATGCTCATCGGGAGTGCAATACCAAGGCCCAGACCGTTTCATAACAGACATGAATACCACTGATACTCCTCGCGAAAGACAAGCATAAATGAAAGTATTCATGTCTGTTCTGAAGGCAGCTTCATCAAAAGAATATATGTCACAATCATTGCTTCCTATTTGGCAAATAACCACTTGTGGATTATAATGCACGAAAAGGCCAGCCTCAATTGCTTCAGTCACAATCTCTTGATAGTGGCACCAGGATAACCATGCATTTGAACAGAGACCTTTCCATGAGTATTAGACGGGTCCTCCATGTATGGGGTTTCCGGTTATTCTCACACAAACGTCTCAAATTCTCAACATAGCTATGCCCGAGTACAAAAATGTTCAGCATATTTACGGTAAAATATGAAGACCACAGTGAAAAAATACTTTCTTGCCAATATGAATAGGTGCGTTCTGATAAGATAGGTATGTACGACTGTCATATAGGATCTGTGGGTTTTTTTTAAAGGACGGCTTTCCTGTTGGAAATTGCGCCCTATATAATCCTAATTTTACTGAAGAAAAAAACTACATAATGTTTGGTTTTTTTTTTAACTTTGGTTGTGAGTTTTTATGATTACTTATTGTGTCGCTTATTTGTGTTTATTTTTTGTTATTATCAGATAAAACTAATTTATTTCTTAAATATGAATAAGACTTAAGTTTGATCAGTTGCCCCATCCAGTGGTCCCGTGGGAATCGTATATACGCACTATCCCACGGAAGAAACTAACCATGATTGTGTAGGTTAATTGCACCCTGGACCCAGGCATTTACATGTGCTCTGACTGGTGATCAGTCAGGCAGAAAACATGCCTCTGTCTAATTCCCGAAATGCAAAAACTGTTTCATGATATACCCCCAAAAAAATCCAAATTGTATAAAGATAATAAATAAATAAATAAATAAATAAATAATAAATAAATAAAACTATTAACTTATTGATATTATAGAATACGGGACCTTATACTTCTAAATTAATTTACAAGGATTCCAGTGTGAATTGTACATGCTTGTTTGTCCATTCAGTACAAACGATGTACTTTGCGCTGACGCCACTGTTTAACAAGCTACGTACACGACAAACTGGTTAGATCTTTAACATAATTTCATACCCTGTATATCACGACTACCATGTCAGGGGCGACCACTGGTTGGCACCGCTAATCTACTTGTCTATATGTAATGCGAATGACTTGTTATGAATTGATAATTGAATATTCAAAAAGTGTTTAAATTTAGCAGCTTATTTTCGAAAAATGAGTGGAATGACTAATTGTTCTGTAGTCGTACGTAAATGGTGAATGCTTGATCGTAGGCAAATTGCTTTGTTACGCTTTAAATTTTGTAGTAAAGGCAGCTAATATGATATTTTGATGTAGGAGGATATTAAATGATAAAATGTCTTTAACAAATAAAAGTATTCATTAACAAATATAATGATTTTTTCCACGGGGCAGAAAATGAATTCTTCCTAATATAGGTAGACCCCTATTTTTTTTAATTTATATATATAAAGGTAAAACAAAATACAATAGTTATGTATTTTACAAAATTTAAATGTTGTGACTATTCAACCTTTAATTGTTTTAATCAGGGACAGAAAATGAATTCTTCCATCACAGGGTTACCCTTATGATTTTTTTTTTGAAATAATAAAAAAAAAAAAATAAATAAAACGTAAAATGAACAGCACTTAGTATTATACAGTACTGTTACGTATTGTTGGCATAAGTTAGCCTTTTAGTACTCAATATATATTCATAAATAGGGACAAAATTATATCCTTTTAGTAAATTTTTAAGTGTAAAATCAGTAACATTTAATTTTTTAGTTTTTCAAATAAAATTTCCTTTCTAAATTAAACAATTTACAATTTAACATATAATGTTCTACATTTTCAATCTGATTGCAGTTTGTACAGAGATTTGAAGTAAGTACTCCAATTCTATTTAGATGGTTATTAAGTCCAATATATCCTGTTCTTAGTTTAAAAAGTAATATTTCTTTCTCCCTTGTTAATTTGGGAATAGTAATTTGAAAATTAACTTTATCAATAATTTTGAATAATGCTCGATCTTTGTTTGCTTCCCAATCTTTTGCCATGAATTTTTCAGAAAATTTTTACAGACAGTTTTAATGTCCTCTTTAAAGAGAGGTATAAAAGCTACACAGTTATCTAAATTTAGTGCAATTTTGGCTTGTACATCTGCACTTTCGTTGCCCATTATTCCGACATGACTCGGTATCCATTCAAATATAATTTCTGTGCCACCTTTTTTAAGACTGTCATACTATATTCTAATTCACTATTTATACAATTATAAAGTTATATGACATCGGGCTTTGACTACTGTTCAAAGTTTTTAATTTTTTTTTAAATTATCTACAATTTCATTTATTCAATTATCAATCACAATTTGATTACCTGTCGTTTAGTTTTCATCCATTGATAGTAATTAATTATCAGGATATCTTAGTAGTTTTAATTTGTTTACAATAAATCCTAAATAAAGTGTTTTCGCGGACTACGACAGGTAAGCCCGTGCCTTGTGCAGGATATCTTAGTAGTTTGAAAAGGGCTTGGTTATTTTCTCTCAAGGGGGTTCTTGCAAATTGTTTCTTTCATTCTTCTCAAATATTTTGTAACTTTTTAATTATAATAAGAATTTTAAAAATATATATAAAAAATAATTATTCCAGACAGTTAACTATTCGATATTTTCTTTAAAAGGGGAATTTAAAAGGGAATTTATATGTGAATAAATTTAGGGTCTTATTAGGGAAGGTATGCCCACCCTCACATTGTTCATTGCCTTGTCGTGGCGTGAGGGCTCCACTTTTGTGGTCCAAAATGAACACGTTGGGGAGTCGTATGCAATCATTCTTTTAGTCTTCCCATTGTGATTTCCTTGGTCGCCATGTTGGATGTATCCACTAAATTTATAATGAGATCTCTATGAACTTACCTGCTTCTATAAATCATTTTAAAGTTATATCATAAACTTATAATGTAATATTATTTATTAATCAATGTATAAAAGTCACCAATATGTGCTAAAATTAAAATTTCGGATAACGACGGTGTCATTCGGTCTTTCGTGTTATCCGCTTTCTACCTATGTTTTGAATATAAAATAACATTAACGTGTTATAGCATTATTTTTCTAAGATAGTGACAAAAACATAATAGTAGTTATACTGCCAAACTATTAAAAACGATTATCGTCGAGACAATTACTACCGCAAAGCACAAGGATATGAACAACTACACGTCACTGTAAGACATTCAACAATGAGCAAGAGAGGGGCAAAATCAAATTATCGAAGATTTTTTCACAATATTCATATTTTCTTAAAGTTCTTTATGATATATATTTCTTCGATAGTGTACACGGGAAAGAGAAAATATGTATTTGCACATTTCGGAAAACTTTTGTATATCACTAAATCTAAACTCTGGAAATACATGCGTACACAGGATGTTAATGTCACCTGATGGCTTTTGATTTGACACGATTCCTTTACATTACCTGACAATTCGTTGTTATGTTACATTATAACCTAAATCCGAGTTCACCTGTTCGTATAATTAACTTTAAAGGGTACAGAGCATTTATCTAGTGTTGGGCATATATTTTTTCTCTCGAGACGAAAACATTTTTTTTTTCTAAAAAGAATATTTATATTTTCTAAATAAAGATACATTATACAGAGAAAAGGGAAAAACCTGAAAAAAGTGAAAACTAGTTTTCTTATAAATTGTTAACTATTTTTTCATTGACACTTGAAATAATTTATTTTTATCAAAACATCTTGAAATTATTATAAACATTTCAAAATATCAACAAAGAAAATAACAGAAACAGCACAAATTCTGCATGAAAAATACACGATGATCAAAAATACATGCGACACTTCCAAACACATCCGCCATTTTGAAAAATCACTTTTTTTTAAATCGATGTGGGACGTAGTTTGCCCTCGGATATATACTGTTTTTAGTAGAATATTTCACCAGATGTATGTTTTAATATTCTCACTTGACATGCTCGAGTTGCAAAGTATTACTTTTATTTAAAGAATTTGTGAATTTGATGTACAAGTAGACATGGGGTTGCTAGATTTACCATTGAGTCAACGGGGAAATGACGAGAAAAAGTACGATTTTTACGAATCTCCAGGGACGTAATTTAATCCCCGAAAAAGCTGTAATAACCAACATTTTTAGGTAGAATTATGTTCGAATACCAAGGATATAGTTGCAAAAGTTAGAAAACGGGTCAGATTAATGAGAAAATTGAACTTCATCGAAGCACCTATGCATTTTATATGGGACAAAATGACACAAAATGGCGGTTCGCTACGTCACCAAAGTCACGTGATGTCTTACTTAGTTGGATATGAGGAATAGAAAATAATGGGCAAATCAAATAAAGAACACTGTAGAAACAACTGGTCCCTATTCTGTCAAACAATATGATATATATATCAGCGAGTGTAGTCAAAACAAGTAAAAAAATAATACTTTACTTTGGCCTAAATGGGCTTCAACGACGAATGCTGAAATATTTGATAAAATATTTGTCCATTGAATTAATCTAGAAGAACACAATTTACCTTTCTTGGTTAAACGTTGTTTTATTAACATTTTTTATAGTCAATATTTTGACAGTGCTTTTAATGATTTATTAAGTTTAAGATATAGTTCTAACAGGAAGTAAAACGCTGACGTAAATATGTTTTTATTTTACTTCTAAAATGTACTGTAAAACTCATTTGCAAATTCTTATAAGTACTTGATGGCGTCGACCTTCTTTTTCTAGCATTGAATTCCTTACAAGATTTTGATTAAAATTAGTTTACCTTTTATATGGTCGATCTTTTAACTTCAAACACCACACCTGTTATATAGACTAAGACAGTTTTACACAGTTATCTACCGTGGATATTGATTACCTATATTGTAATGAGTTATCTTTAGGTTCATATAAAGTGGGTGGACTTTAAAAATTTTAATTTGAATTTATCATGTGGGTAAACTTTATGATAATTGAAAGTTGAATTTCTCTATTTTAACATCTTTAGCAGTGCAGGGTAACGAGTAATAAAGAACATTGGACAATAGTGCTTTAATTAAATATGTTGTGTTATAATTGTTATAATGTGTTCATTTATTGATGTTATAAAAAAATGATATATATTGGATAAATTCAGTATGCAAATTTATTTGTGTTGTTGACTATACGTTGTCTATGCCTTGGCTCATATTTATATGCTCGTGTGGACACATCGCTTAAATTGCGGGGTATTGTAATGTTCGCTATATGATAAATATGTTCTATATTCGTTGAAATCTGTCGTCTGATCGAGACGGGTTAATGGGTGGATTTATAATAGAATAGATAATGGCATGTTGTTTGGAGCATTTATATGCTTACTTTATATCGTATCAATCATAGGGAAATGGTGGTCGTTGTTTGTAATATCGTATTTGGTTTAGAACAGCATATATTGAGGTCCTAGTGGTCATTTTTGGTTTCATGTGTTTGTAAAGGAAGTCAAGTACTCGCTTCTAATACTACTTCTTCTTGATGTTGTTACTAGGCAACTCGATAGCTTCAAGCTTATCGATAAGAAAGTTCGGTTTTGAGCTATGTACGCTTCAAACCATGAATCTAACAAACTATATAGCTTTATTAATAAAATTTATTGTTAGTTTGATTCAATGTTACGTAAATATAAGTGTAGAAAGATACAATAACTTAAAAAGTAATGGTCACGTGATTATTGGAGTAAGGAGAATATTGTTGGAACCAATGATAAGGCTTAAATTTACCTATACTGCTGGCGCTGGCATATAAAAGCTCAGAAGCGGCAAAGTTCGAATTTGGTTAAGGTAGTAATAAAAAGAAGCTGAGGAAGCTGCTTCCCCTCAGTTATACCTGTGCTGTTTTGTGCAGTATTAACAGACAAAGGTATGTTTGACTATGGTCAATAGCTGAGTAAATTTATGAACATGAGAAAAGGAGAAAAATAGAGAAATTAATGTTTATTTTGTTTTGAGCTTGGGGCTTTTCTCTAGAAGTTACAGAATATTGGGCCATGTATGTTAATATAGTTGCAGAGATCTTGCAAATGATATGAAAGTTTAAGGGTGTACTTTGAAGACTCAAATATCATGAATAAACCTTTATATCCGAAATTTTTAGTGTATAACTTGAGGATATGGAATTATCCTATTGCTAATTTTACAAAAGTGAATTTAGCTGGGAGAATAAGTCACCTGTGCTATATTTAAGCTCTTTAGTAGAATGATATTTTTATTTACTTAAGAAAAGGGGTCGGACTTTGAAAAATCTACCTTTTGTCATGTTCAGTGTAAATAGTTGTAAATATCTTTAGTTATTATTTAAGTTTGTAATATATAACGCATACATAATTGCTGCTAATGGCTCTGTAAATTAGAGAAAATACCTCTTAAAACAATTCAAGAGGAGCGCTCATGTTATATAAAATATATGCTATAATTTATGCCGGTCAGTGAACTGACCTATGGCTGATTACACGTATGTGTATTACATGTATGATATATAGACTGTCAGAAATAATATAATACTAGTATATAGACAGTATGAAAGCCAGTTGAGCCAAGTGGAGATTTCTCCCATATTTCTCTATATGCAGTAGCCATTATAATATAAATGTTTAGTACAGAATATAACTCAAATGGTTGCTCCCTTATCTAATTATTAACATGTACTCTTGAAGCATCAATAGAATATGAAAACTTCCTTTATTCTTGCCCATCTTCTTTGGTTAACTAGTTTCAATTTGGTAACTTTATTTCGAAGTCAAACGAATGTAATGCAGACTTAAAATGTGGTTAAAAATTACCACTAAGCCATGCCGTCACAATTGGTGTCAGATGTGGGATTCAAATTAGTTCAACCTAGAGATGTTTGAAACGAAATTTGCTTGAAACTAGAAAATTGTTGAAATCTTTATAGTTAAAGTGCCAAAGAGATATATATTATATCAATTAATTATAAAAGAAGAAAGAATAAATGCTTACAAGAAGTTTTGTCATAAATTATTGAAGCTACTTTAACTTAAAAGATAAATAAGATTTATTTTTTGTTTCTAATACAAATTTTGTTTTATCAAAAGGTAATTTGAAGAAACAGGTAGAACCTTGAATCCAGAGCTACGAACGCGTTCCTGAAGTAAAAGAAAGTTCTAAACTTTGATTTTTTTTTAGTTAGAAAATTAAAGATGGGCAGAACCAGGAAGTCTTTACGGAAGAAGCAAAATAAGAATGAAGTACCAGAAAGCACTCCTGGTCAAGATAGGGTGCAACAACACTTGTCTCCTGATTTAGAAGTGCAGCCAAATATTATTAATGATTCAATTTCAGGGTCACATATAAATGCAGAAAGGCAGAATACAGATATTAATGTTGACAATATTGATTTTAGGCTGCCAGACCCTAATGCTCATATTTCTGTATCAGAAGTCATGCATGTTATGTCTGAAACTATGAAAAATAATAATTGTTTGACTCAGACTCTAACAAATGTTTTAAAGGAACTCCCTAAAAATATGAATAAAACAGATAAAGGGGATTGTAATTTGCCCAGAAGTCAATCAGTAAGAAGAAATGATGAGTTTAGCTTTGATGAAGATACTGAAATATATGACATAAGGTTACGGTCATATGACAGGGCGTCTAGCTCAGATAGACCTTCCAATATCTCTTTAAATTCTAAATTTAAGGTTAAATTACCTATTTTTAGTGGGATAGAATCATGGAAAGTCTGGTTTAGTAGATTTTCTGAAGTAGCTGATAGAAGGGGGTGGAATAAAGATGATAGATTAGATGAGTTATTGCAAAGATTGCATGGTCAAGCAGGGGACTTTGCTTATGGTCAATTACCTCGAAGAGTAAGACAAGACTATGACTTGTTAATTGATGAATTGAATAGTAGATATAGAGTTATTGAAACTTCAAAACTTTTGGGGTTAAATTTAGTCATAGAAATCAGCACCCTCATGAATCAGTAGAGGAGAATGCTGCTGAGTTGAAACGCTTATATGATCAAGCCTACCCCGCTAGGGATAGGCAAACAAGAAGGGAAGATTTATTAAGAAGGTTCTTAGATGGGCTTCAAGATGATACAGCCCGGTTTCAAGTAGAATATAATAAGGAACCTCATGATATTGATGAGGCGGTTGCTCATGTAGTCAATTTTGTTGAAACAAAAGCACGCTTATCAAAATCTGACCCTTACTGTGAAAGAAAGCCTAGGCGGCAAACTCGGAAAATAGAAGTAAACCCCGTAGATGAAACAGATTATAGTTCAGATGAAGACAGTAAGGAGGGGGCATAACTCATAAAAACTGTCCATAAAGTTGCAAAAGAAAAAGAAGAAAAAAATTAGGGTTTAAAGGGAAATAAATTAGAAAGTGCTCCAGGTAGTGAAGATACAAGGGTACAAGAAATTGTAAAATTAGTACTTCAGAATTTAAATAGCCAGAAGGAAGACAAGGAAACTTTTGATAAAGAGTATAAGGTGTTAGGGAATAATGCTAAGGGAAGTAACTCTGACATTAGAACTTGTTTCTGTTGTGGAAAGGAGGGCCATATAGCTAGAAATTGTTGGAAAAGGGGAAGTACCCAGAATCAAGAAAAAAAAATGATAGGCAAAGCTTTAATAGCGGATTCAGAAATAATAAGAAGTTAAACTAGAAAGGACTGAGCCCAGTGGTCAGAGGAAGGTCCAATATGAAAGTGACCACACAATTTATAATAAGAAAAAGCAATCTTGTATTAAAGATTTTAATTTAAGTGATAACATTAAAATGCCTGATGGAGTATATGTAAAAGGGTTTATAGAAGGTGTTGATGTTATCTTTACTGCAGACACAGGGGCTTGTAAAACAGTCTTGTCAGAGAAGATTTTTAATAAGATTCCACTATTGCAACGCCCTAAGCTAAGAAAAACTTCACCATTAACGGGTGCTAGTGGAGAAAGTGTTCAGTTATTAGGCAAAGCAAATTTTAATATTATATTAGGATCTTTAGAAATAGTGGCAGAAATAGTAGTAGCTAATATTGAAGATCAATGTCTATTGGGAATTGATATTTTGCAAGGGCAACAGGGTGGACCTGCAGATATTTTACTTAGCAAAGGGGTGATAAATTTAAAAGGTGTTTCTATACCTTGTATTCAAGTTAAGAAATCTGAAATGATTAGGAAAGTAACTGCAGCAGATCATTTTATTATTCCGGGATATTGTGAGGCAGTAATTGACGTTTACATAGAAAGAAATGAAAATGATGAGCTACTTGCATCAAACGAATTTATGATTGAACCATCTGAAGAGTTTATAGCTAATAATAAAATTGCTATGGCTGCATGTGTTGTTGATATTAAAGATAACGTTACAGTAAAAGCAAGGGTTTTAAATTCTAGTTCTGAGGAGGTCTCTATCAAACAAGACACAATAATTGGTAAAGCTAGCTCCTTTCTTAAAATATTATCTTCTTTAAAAGATATGGAAAATGCAGATGAGACTGAAAATTTTAGTGCAATTAGAAGGTTAAGATTTAGCTCCCCTGAAATTAGTAAACATATGATCAAAAATGTCAAGGAAGATAACCTTAGAGTACCCTCTCATTTAACTGAGTTACTTGACAGTTGTTCTGAAGATTTATCAACTGATGAAAAGGGCAAAGTTGCAAACTTATTGAATAAATTTCAAGAAGTATTCTCAAAACATGAATTTGATATAGGGTTAACAGATTTAGTTGAGCATAGCATTGATACTGGTGATGCAAAACCAGTAAGGTTGCCACCAAGAAGGGTACCTATTGCGTTTGCAGAAAAAGAAAAAAATATGATTTCACAACTGGAAGAGCAAAATATAATTAGAAAATCTAATTCTCCTTGGTCAGCTGCTATAGTAGTTGTAGTTCGTAAAGATCAAAAGATTCGCATTTGCATTGATTACAGAAAAATAAATTCTTATATTTGCCCTCTTGCCTATCCAATTGCAAGGACCCAGGACTGTTTAGATTCTGTGGCTGGCTCTGTGTATTTTAGTACTTGCGATTTAACCGCAGTGTATTATCAGACACCTGTTAAAGAGTCAGATATCCCAAAAACTGCATTTGCTACAAAATTTGGGCTATATGAATTTACTCGGTTACCATTTGGTACTGTCAATGGCTCAGCTACATGCCAAAGATTAATGGAAATTGTGTTAAATGGGCTACAGTGGCAAACTTGCTTGATTTATTTAGATGATGTGGTTGTTTTTGGCAAAACTTTTGAAGAACATTTAAGCAGACTTAGTGAAGTATTGGGAAGAATAAAAGAATCCAAGTTAAAATAAAAACCCACAAAGTGTCAATTTTTGCAAAGGGAAGTAACCTTTTTGGGACATATTGTCAGTAAAGAGGGAGTTATGCCGAACCCTGATAATGTTGAAAAATTAAAGAAAATGCCCGTACCTAAAAATGTTACAGAAGTACGTCAAGTACTAGGGTTAGCTAGCTATTATAGACGTTTTGTGAAAGATTTTTCAAAAATTGCCAAACCATTGATAGATTTGACCCGCAAAAATACTGCATTTAATTGGACAGAAGCTTGCCAAGATGCCTTTCAAGAAATTAAGGATACCTTGTCCTTCGATGTTATTATGGCTTACCCTAGGGAAGAGGGGGAATTTATTTTAGATGTTGATGCATCAGGCCATGGGATAGGGGCAGTTTTAAGTCAGATTCAGAATCAGCAAGAAAAAGTTATAGCTTACGGAAGTAGAATTTTAAATAAAGCAGAACGCAATTATTGTGTTACTGATAAGGAATTGTTAGCCTTGAGATATTTTGTGGAATATTATAGACAGTACTTATTGGGTAGAAAATTTAAAATTAGGACTGACCATCAAGCTTTAATATGGTTGTTTAGTTTAAAAGAACCGAAAGGTAGAATTGCACGATGGATAGAAATTTTATCCCCATTTGATTTTTCTGTTGAATACAGACCCGGTAAAAAGCACCAAAATGCAGATTCTATGTCCAGGTTGTGTTACTCGCCTAGAGATTGTCACTGTAGTGATCAAGATATGCTTGAACCCCTAAAATGTGGGCCCTGTAAGAAATGCAAAACTAGAATGCTTGAAATGGAAAGCAATATAGTAGTTAAAGATGTGTGTAGGACGGTACAAACTAGGGCTCAGAAAAGAAATGTAATAGACCAAAGGTCTGAAAGTTTAGGAGATGAAAATGTATCCAGTTGGGGAAAGGGAATTAACTTTGATATTTGTAATAAATTTGACTTAAAAAAGTTGCAGAGTGAAGATGAAGATCTCAAAGTAGTTATAGAAAGCAAGAAAAAGGGGGGAAAACCAGATTATTCGGTTATAGCCATGTCTTCTCCTGCATGTAGATATTATTTTAATCTATGGGACTCATTAGAAATATATAATGATATATTGTGTAAAAGGTTTCATAAGCAAGATGGAACCGGTGAATTTTTGCAATGTATAGTCCCTACGTCTATGAAAAAGGAAATAATGTATCATATGCATAACACTGTTTTATCAGGACATTTAGGTCAAAAGAAATCAAGGGGAAAGCCTTGCAGAAATTTTTCTGGTATTTAATGAAGGAGGACATTAATAATTATGTTAATGCATGTGACATATGTGCGCGGAATAAGCCACCACATAAAACACCTAAAGCTTCGTTGGGAAAAATGGGAGTTGGCGCTCCTATGGACAGGCTTGCTACTCATATTATTGGGCCGTTGCCTAGAACACCCCGAGGAAATAAATATATTTTAATGGTCTCTGATCATTTTACAAAATGGGTTGAAATTATCCCAATACCAGACCAATCAGCAATTACTTGTGCTGAAAAGATACTTAATGAAGTCATAAGTCGTTTCGGTTGCCCGTTATCCTTGCATTCTGATAGAGGAAGCAATTATGAGAGTCAAATTTTTAATGAGTTGTGTGTAATGCTTGAAATAAAGAAAACCAGGACTACCGTTAGAAATCCCAAATGTAATGGTCTTTCTGAAATATTCAATAAAACATTATGGAGAATGATAAGGGCTTATTTAAAGGGGAAACAAACTGATTGGGATATAAACTTAAGTTGCTTAGCAGCCGCGTATAGGGCCACACCCCATGAGTCAACTGGACTTACACCAAACTTATTAATGTTGGGTAAAGAAGTTAGATTGCCAGCTGAGTTAATGTTCGGATCAGTATTTAATGGGCAAAATAAAATAGAGACATATGGAGAATATGTTGAAATTTTAAAAGAAAGAATGTTACGAGCGCATAGCGTTGTAAGAAAACATTTACAAGCAGCAGATAAACGGCAAAAAGAAAATTATGATGCTAAGCTATCATTCCATCAGCCAGGACAACCAGTTTGCTTATTAAATGAGGCAAGACAGGAAGGGAGGTGTACTAAGTTACAAAATCTTTACCAGGGTCCCTTTTTAATATTGAAAAGGTATAATGACCTGGTTTATTTACTTTTAGTGGATAAATGGGGGAAATCCAAAGTGGTAAACCATAACAAGTTAAAATCATATAAAGGGCAGGAAGTCCCAAAATGGAATTACAAAACATTTCTTAAATGATAAGATTTAAGAGTTAGATTTATGTATAAATGTAACAACAGTAATAATAAAAAAATCAATCAAGACATATAGCATGTTATGATACAGGAATATTTACAGGAGAATAAAATAAAATTACATTTCAGCAGAGGTGTAGAATGCAGATGTATACTATAAGTAAATACAGTGTATATAATGTGCATGCATTTGTACAAATAATTTTTGACATAGTTATATTATATAATATGACAATGTACAAGTTAAACATTGACATAATTAGCAAGGCTTATCAATGATAATAATTGTTGTAGATAGGATAGAGATCCAGATTTGGTTCGAACAAGAGGCTTCTTGTATGTCTGCGGGAGGTGTCCTTTTAGAGGAGAGAAAAGCCGTGTGATAAATCATTTTTATAAGTATCATGTGCCATTGGAACATTGTGATTATTTTTGTACTCTGTGTATGTTTATATGTAGAAGTGAATATGATCTCAATAGTCATACCCGTGGTTATACAAAGCATGTTAGAGAAGTCCAAACGTTACAAAAGAATGGACAAACTTATAATGAGAGGAATTATTTGAAGACGGCGTCAGTACCTTACATTTTTCAAGATGGTCGTGATATCGTGAAGCAATCATATGCAGAATCACAAACGCATTGGGCGTCAAGAGCAGGAATCCGAATAAAGTCTTTCCCTAAACCTACTGAGCCTACTTTGCCTAAATACACGGCTACCCCTATTCCTATACCTCCAAAACCTTTAGCTCCTTTGGAGACTTCTACAGCTACCTGTACAGCAGCATCTATAGACAGTTATACTAGACTTTTACAATCTAACATGCCTTGTCTCAGTATGCCCGCTTTTTCTACTTATTCTGTGGCACAGACAGCTCCATCACCTTATTGTCCGCCTGTTACACCTGTCGCTTCATCTAGGGAGCAAACTACTGTTACTAAGATTGTACTTGAGAGTCCCGTCGCATCTTGTATTTTGAACATGGAAACACCAAAAGAGACATTGTCTTCTATGCCAGTTCCACCTTTGGATCAATTTCAGTTCGATTTAGAAGATAACTTAGATTGTGGTAGTTGGAAATCTCCTGCCTCTGTATCGTCCCAATCTGTTGGAGATGAGGCAGAATGCCCGGAAGACATAATTATAACCAATGACAATAACTTGATCAGAATAACAACCATATTGATTTGACCGTGGCATCTTCAGTCCCAGAGGTACAAATGTCTGATGTGCCGACTGTGGGTCCTATTGTACAACAGACCTCAGAAATTTACCAATTACGGACAGAATTTCGTAGGTTATCAGGAAATGTAGAATTTTCATCTGCTCGACTGTTGGAAGCCATTAATGGTTTGACAAACGCCATGACTGTTCAGACTTCAGCCTTTAATGCTATGGAGCGGAGTTTAACTCCAGTCAGCAGAGACCGCTACTGTCCGTATGCGGGAAACCACTACAATTCGAAGAAGAACAATAAAAACAAAAGATTTAGGGATTAGTTAAAATTGTTGTGTTATTTGGTGTAATTGATTATAATAGTTGGGTTGAGAGGGTGGATTTTAAAAATATATTTTGTGGTGTTACATAATTTAATCATAATTATGGTAGGGGGTGGATTTTATATATACGTTTTATTGTTGAGATAATTTCTTTAATGAGTTATCTTTAGGTTCATATAATTAATAAAGTGGGTGGACTTTAAAATTTTAATTTGAATTTATCATGTGGGTAAACTTTATGATAATTGAAAGTTGAATTTCTCTATTTTAACATCTTTAGCAGTGCAGCGTAACGAGTAATAAAGAACATTGGACAATAGTGCTTTAATTAAATATGTTGTGTTATAATTGTTATAATGTGTTCATTTATTGATGTTATAAAAAAATGATATATATTGGATAAATTCAGTATGCAAATTTATTTGTGTTGTTGACTATACGTTGTCTATGCCTTGGCTCATATTTATATGCTCGTGTGGACACATCGCTTAAATTGCGGGGTATTGTAATGTTCGCTATATGATAAATATGTTCGATGGTCGTTGAAATCTGTCGTCTGATTGAGACGGGTTAATGGGTGGATTTATAATAGAATAGATAATGGCATGTTGTTTGGAGCATTTATATGCTTACTTTATATCGTATCAATCATAGGGAAATGGTGGTCGTTGTTTGTAATATCGTATTTGGTTTAGAACAGCAGATATTGAGGTCCTAGTGGTCATTTTTGGTTTCACGTGTTTGTAAAGGAAGTCAAGTACTCGCTTCTAATACTACTTCTTCTTGATGTTGTTACTAGGCAACTCGATAGCTTCAAGCTTATCGATAAGAAAGTTCGGTTTTGAGCTATGTACGCTTCAAACCATGAATCTAACAAACTATATAGCTTTATTAATAAAATTTATTATTAGTTTGATTCAATGTTACATAAATATAAGTGTAGAAAGATACAATAACTTAAAAAGTAATGGTCACGTGATTATTGGAGTAAGGAGAATATTGTTGGAACCAATGATAAGGCTTAAATTTACCTATACTGCTGGCGCTGGCATATAAAAGCTCAGAAGCGGCAAAGTTCGAATTTGGTTAAGCTAGTAATAAAAAGAAGCTGCTTCCCCTCAGTTATACCTGTGCTGTTTTGTGCAGTATTAACAGAAAAAGGTATGTTTGACTATGGTCAATAGCTGAGTAAATTTATGAACATGAGAAAAAGAGAAAAATAGAGAAATTAATGTTTATTTTGTTTTGAGCTTGGAGCTTTTCTCTTGAAGTTACAGAATATTGGGCCATGTATGTTAATATAGTTGCAGAGATCTTGCAAATGATATGAAGGTTTAAGGGTGTACTTTGAAGACTCAAATATCATGAATAAACCTTTATATCCGAAATTTTTAGTGTGTAACTTGAGGATATGGAATTATCCTATTGCTAATTTTACAAAAGTGAATTTAGCTTGGAGAATAAGTCACCTGTGCTATATTTAAGCTCTTTAGTTGAATGATATTTTTATTTACTTAAGAAAAGGGGGGTCGGACTTTGAAAAATCTACCTTTTGTCATGTTCAGTGTAAATAGTTGTAAATATCTTTAGTTTTATTGAAGTTTGTAATATATAACGCATACATAATTGCTGCTAATAGCTCTGTAAATTACAGAAAATACCTCTAAAAACAATTCAAGAGGAGCGCTCATGTTATATAAAATATATGCTATAATTTATGCCGGTCAGTGAACTGACCTATGGCTGATTACACGTATGTGTATTACAGGTATGATATATAGACTGTCAGAAATAATATAATACTAGTATATAGACAGTATGAAAGCCAGTTGAGCCAAGTGGAGATTTCTCCCATATTTCTCTATATGCAGTAGCCATTATAATATAAATGTTTAGTACAGAATATAACTCAAATGGTTGCTCCCTTATCTAATTATTAACATGTACTCTTGAAGCATTAATAGAATATGAAAAATTCCTTTAGTCTTGCCCATCTTCTTTGGTTAACTAGTTTCAATTTGGTAACTTTATTTCGAAGTCAAACGAAACGTAATGCAGACTTAAAATGTGGTTAAAAATTACCACTAAGCCATGCCGTCACAATATTTGTAATACAGGCCACTGTAAATAATTATTACTTTCTCGCATAAATGACGGCATTTGTATGGGCTGATCACCGTGTCCCCGGTCGCAGTCATCTTCATTCATGAACAAAAATTATTTGTGATAATACTTATTATGACAATTTGTCAATGCATTCATTATTTGAGTTCATCTCAGTTTTTGATGGATTATCATTGTTCAATGTTTAGTTTCATGTGGAGTGTAGTGTATTTTTATTGTTGTTTGTTTGTTTGTTTTTTTTTTTCGTTTTTCTTTTTGTCGTGTTATCTGTGCTTCATTTATTGGATTTTTACCTTTTTCCTCGAAACACTCTGGGAATCCTCCCTCTTTTAAATATTTCAAAATGTGAAAGGAAAATAGTTTGCATGCAGTCGTTAAAACCTGTTGTGCAAGTAAATATAAAACAAAACCAATAAAAGATAATAACAACTTTTCATCCCATGATAAATTGAAAGCATTCATTTTTGATGTTAACAAATTCATAACAGAAAAGACCGAAGTCGAAAAAGCCGCAAAAATAATACTAACAAGAATTATAAAATCTCGATCCCTTTTTTAATGTGCTTCCAGAATAAAGTAAATAAGGTACACTCGAGACCAAATCCAAGGAAACTCAAATAATTAATTAAATTGGAAACGTTATTAAATCACAAAAGTATCTCTTCAGTATATGAAAAACAATATAGGATCAGCTTTGTTTGTAACCTAAGTTTCAATACTACTACAAAGTTTATAACTCATCCCAGTGATCATATACTACCTCCTGTCCAGATGAAACCCGCATGGAGTAACAGTCAATAAGCCGCGATACTGAAAAGAAAATAACAAAAATACCGAACTCCAAGGAAAATTCAAAACGGAAAGTCCCTTATCAAATGGCAAAATTAAAAGCCAAAACACATCAAACAAATGGAAAACAACTGTCATATTCCTGACTTGGTACAGGCATTTCCTCATGTAGAAAATGGTGGATTAAACCTGGTTTCATAGCTAGCTAAACTGACCAATGGTTAGTAAATTTAATGTACATTTCTGATTTCCGTGTGCCCAATATTTGCTTCTGCGTAAATTTTAATTAAGTTCGCTCGAGGTTAAGATTTCGAAAGCCAAATATATAAAATGTTAGAGAGCTTCAACACGTAAAGGGTCTAGGAATAAAATTCTACAGGCAACCTTTTTCTGATGAAGTTGTATCCTTAGTCTTGATACAAATGCATTTTATGAACTAAAAATGTTAAGAAGAACTAGTTAAATATCAGTATCACAAAGATTTTAATAGAAATGAAAATAATTAATATAACAAATTATTAGAATTAACTGAACATTTCTGTTTTTGACTTGATTAATAATGACGTAAAACTGTTTTGTTAAATTAAAATACCCACTGTCTAATATCTTCACGACATAATGTTGTATGGTTCGCTTTGTAATATAACAAGATAAACATACTAACTCGAAATATTTAGATCTGAATTAAAATGATAGCAGGCCACAGAAAGGTTGTTGACGAGACGCACTACGGCATGGTTTTGCAATTTTTTAATATAATAAATAACATTCGAAACAACGCATCACACTACTGACACGGTTTGACGATTCTTTAAATGGCAAAAATACATTAGCTATTCGGATAAGGCATCATAAGATTCTATATAGCAACGACGTTGGTTGTTTAACACAAATATCGGATATACTTCTGAAACAAAACAATTTGACCATGTGTGATTTGAGTTTGCCTCATAGGTTTAAGTTATATTAATTTAAGTTGACGCATGACAAGGGACGCCAGAACACTTGTGATGGTACTCAATTCCAATATAATAGTTATCATGTATATAAACATTTTAATTTCAGAAGGACAGTCATCATTCTATTTCTGTGTAGCAACATTCCAGACGCGCCTGCATACGAAGTATATATCTCCCAGTTGATACGATATTCCAAAAGAATGGCCCCCTATCTTGATTTCCTTAATAGAGGGTTACTGGTTACAAAGAGAAGCTTTTGCATCAAGGTTTCCAAGTGGTAAAACTAAAGTCATCCTTTCGAAAGTTTTTACGGACGCCATCATTGATTGACCGTTATGGAATATGTTTCAAATATGACTACGGATATGCACTTGACTTACCATAATCCCGTCCTTATCTTCTTCTGTTTGTGACATTACCAAACGCGACTTATTACCGGAATTTTACTTGCTTAAGCAACACGAAGGGTGCTACATGTGGAGAAAGACCTACGTACCCTGCTGAGCACCTGCATTTACCCCAGGTAAACAATTTACGGAAAACAAATATGACAGACATGAACCAACGACAACCACTAAACTACAGGCTCCTGACATGGGACAGGCACATGAAGAATGTGGCGGGGTTAAACATGTTTGTGAGCGCTCAACCCTCCCCTAACCTGGGACAGTGGTGTTACAGCACAACATAAGAACAAACTATAAAAATTAGTTGAAAAAGGCTTAACTCATCAGATCGATACAAAGCAGATATGGTTGGGTTGTTGTTTTATTGACGTATACTCACATATCTAAATGCATAGAATATACCAATTATATAATCTTTATACATGTATGTCTTTTATAAACACTATCGTTGGTCCTTAAAATCGTTCTATTCTATCATACTGATGAATTAAGAAAAAACTGAAATTAAGAAAAAAAAATAAAGTATGAAGTTTGCATTTTTACAAAAACCAACCGTCCTAGCTTTGATGCCTAACCTAAGTTTCAATACTGGATCAGTACCCTGTTTCTTCAATGAGATGTCCTTTATACCAACGCTTGTGCGGTTCATATTCTTATCACTTTTTTTAATTTAGTGGCCCAAAGATTTTCTTTCTGAATGACTAACTGACAACTTTGCTGCAAGATATTGTCCACCATTTAAAAGCAATTAAAGAGAAGAAAAAAAAAAGAATGTTGCGTTATTTAAGATTTATTTTCCGTCATACTGGTGAGTTTGCACATGAAGACGCCAAAATTAATTCGAAATCATGAGTCAAGTTTTTTTAAAATAAAAACATAGGGATATTGTGTGTATTGCAAAATAATATTATCTGAAGGAGTTGGAACCTTAATTTTGTTTTAATAATTTATCAACTTATTAACGGTGAATTAAATTTCAAAAGGTATACATTTTATTTTACACTCGTATGATTGACTTTCTAGTTGAACTCTTTTAAACCATTGCATCATATCAGTTAACGTTGAACAGTTCGATATATACTTCATTGTAACGGAGCTTCTTCACTGTATCAATTCCATGTCCGATTTTATTTCACTCTTTTCATCTTGTATGCCATTGATTTACCCTTTGAATGTATAGTCTGCAAAATATGTTATGAATCTGTTACACAAAGAACTTTAACACAAAGCGTACACAATAGATATAAATGAATGTCAAATTAAAGATTTAAAAATTAACAAACAGAAAGAAGAAAAAAGAAGACCAAAACAAAACAAAATGAAAACCCGTATATCTAAATAAATCATTTAGCTGTAAGATGTAAATTACGAAAACTCTATTTATATCATTTAAATAGTTGATTTACTTACTACAGTCATACTATCATCCGTTATTTGACGAACTATTTTATAACTTCTACAGTCACCGTCTTCCATATTACTTTGTTCAGATTCGTGAACCTCAGAGTCATTTTTAACTTCTAATACAACCTATTAAAAACACAGAATAACGCGGCAAAATTACTATTTTCTTTATAAGGTAATTGCTTGGTCATTACAATACCAAAAATTGAAGAAGAAAAATAAAAACAAAGACGAAAGGAAAGGAAAGGAAAGAAAACCATTTTATTGTACCATCTGTCTTAAAAGAGCTCAGCGTATGTTTCAAAGTGGATTGTGTCTGTTCAATGTAATTGTGGATGGCAAAATGGTCATACTATGCGACATGGGTTTTACTCATTGTTGAAGGCCGTCCGGTGACCTATATTTGTTAATTTCTGTGTCATTTGGTCTTTTGTGGAGAAGTTGCCTCATTGGCAATCATACCACATCTTCTTATTTTTATATTTACTGCAGGCTTTGTTACTCGTGCTGTGTGGGTGCAGTAGAATGTGTCCCCGTGCCTGTAGTGTATGTCCTTTTTTTACAATTAGTTTTTTTTTTGCTTGTGAGAAAGCTGTCTACATATTCCATTATATTAATGTTCTATTTCTTTTACTGTTTTTCATCCCTGCCCCTTCTATGTCATTTCGGGGCCTTTTATAGTTGACTATGCTGTATTAGTTTTACTCATTGTTGAAGGCCGTATCTATGGTGACCTATAGTTGTTAAGTTCTGTGTCATTTTGGTCTCTTGTGGAGAGTTGTCTCATTGGCAATTATACCACATCTTCTTATTTTTATATAGTATTGTATGGCATGTTTTCATTCTAATAAAAAAAAGTATACTAAACAATAGAGAAAGGCATCATCCGGAAATATATTCTTTCAATTGCAGGAAGGTTTCAATTAAAAAAGGTCCACTTAATCTCGCTCTTATGGATTACAGCTGGAAATATTTTAATCTTTAACATGATTTATCTTCAATCGGCGTCGGAAATAATAAGTTCAAAACATTTGATTGAAAGAACAGTAATAAAAGTTTACACATGTGTCACCTAATTTTCCAAAATTACGCGAAAAAAAACGTCAATTTTCTCACTCAAAATTGGGTTATCGAAGGCAAGAGAAACAATTTCCATTTTACCGTCAAATTTGCTGGTTATGGTATACACACAGAAAAAGAAGTCTTAATTTTAAACTGATGAAATCAGTAAGAAAAATTAATGTGACTAATAAAAAATAAAAAAGACAATTCTGAGAAAAAAAGAAAAATTGCAGGAAAATGGTGCAGATGTGATCAAAGAATACCTCAAGAAATTAAAAAAATCACAATCATCATCATACCTTCAATCATCAGGGCTAATGGAATTAAACACCTTCTACATTATTTTCTAATTCAAATAATTTCTGGGTTTCTATAGCAAATGTAGTCTTTTTCATATCTATATGTACCCATGGATGAAGCGGAAAATAAAATAAAATTTACTATAGATATGCAACAAGACTAAAAATGAATGCTTGCCGCTTCTGTATTTACCTTGATATCGGAGCCGTCCAGGTTTTTATCAGCGAATTCCTTTCCTACTTCAATAACATGTGTCTTTTCCCCTTCTAAGTTAGAATTGGAGTGGGTAATAGTCCAAATATTTCCTTTGACATCAAATTTGCTTGTTGTGCAGGCGTCCCTATAACTTTCTTTTGCTTCTTTCAATCCTTTAAACAGAACAAAACTTATCTGAGAAAACTTCTATCTGATGGGGAGGGTTGAGGTAGTTTAAGACCTTGGTTTTGGGAGATAACAGTTTAAATCAGAAATAAGTTTTCAAGAGTCAGTTTCATCAAAGCAGTCATGTGAAAGGAACATAAACTAATATTCGTTACGTAGAACCTTAGAATAGACTAAGGTGTGTCCTTTAAAATAAGAAAAACACTTTATAAATTTGGTGCGTCCAGAGGGCTTTTCTGAATTTACCTCAATCAGGAATGCTTAAACCAAGAAAACTGAAAACCAAGAATGTATATATAAAAACCTGAATAAGTTAGGAGCTTTATAACCAACACAGACATTGAAAGAATTTAGGTCAAACTCTTTAAATCTGCAAATGCTCCAGATGATTGCATAAATGATAGAAGGGTCGATATATGTTTGTTTCTATACCACTAACGCGGTGTAACGTCTTCAAAAACGTGTCGGCGACAACATGACGGGCAATAAAATCCGGTTTTCGTTTTCTTTCAGATTTTTTTCTTCCAAAAACATGATGAAGAAACATCCAATTTCCCGTAAATTAGTATCATAATGGGCATTAGATTTCCCATAAGTTGGTATTCTAATGGGTATACGATTTCCCGTTAATTGGTATCCTTTTGGGCATATGATTTCCCGTAAATTGGTATCCTGATGGGCATACGTGTTCCCATAAAAAGGTATCCTAATAGGCATACGATTTCCAGTAAATTGGTATCCTGATGGGCATACCATTTTTGGAACGCCACAGCTGTCTTATGTGGTACTCTGATATTACGTTATGTTGTTTTATTATTACTTTATGATATTTTGCCTTTACATTATATGGTTTTGACATTATGTAATGATGTTATGATATAACTCTATATGGAATAGTCATTACTTAATGATATTTCGATATTACATGATATGGTTTCGTATTGACTTGATATAGTTTTGTCATTACTTAATATGGTTTTGTCATTACTCGATGTGGTTTCACAATTATTTAATGTGGTTGTGTCACCAGGCAATGTGGTTTTAACATTACTTGATGTGAATGTGGCTTAACGTAATGTAGTTGTTTCATTACATGATGTGGTTTTGTTATTTCGTAATGATGATTTACCAATTCTTTATATGGCTTTAACATTACATAATGATGTTTCAAAATTTGACGATTTCACACTACATGATGTGTTTGTTCCAGTAATTGATGTGGTTCTGTTATTCTTTGATGTGCTTATCACATTACTTGATGAGGTAAAACCACGTGACCATTTAGGAAAAACTAGTTCTATTATTAGAACCAATTTTCATGTTTAATGTGCCTCGGATGAGTGTGGCCATCCATTCAATTAGAGTTAAAATTAAAGTTAGGGATACCATTCGAGTTAAACTTCGAGTTAGTCTTCGATTTCGAGTTAGAATTCAAGGCATAATTATAATTAAAGTTCAAGTTAGCATTGAGTTTCGTGTTGAACTTCGAGTTTGAGTCACATTTGAAGGCAGAGTTCCAGTTACGATTCGACTTCAACTTTGAATTTGAGTCACCTTTTGAGGTAGAGTTCGAGTTAGACTTCGAATTTGAGTCTCATTTAAATTAAGATTTCGAGTTGAAATACGAACTAAATAATAGCTCGGATTTAAATTTTCTATCGATGATCGAGGGCTTTTACTCGGGCTTCCGAAAAGAGGGCTCAGGGGTATGAGCACAAAAGATAAACAATGTTACAGTATACAAAACACAACATGGAAATCTAAATAAAGTTAGAAGATGTGGTATGGGTGTCAATGAGACAACTATCCATCAGAGTTTAAATGCAGTATATGTTAGCAAGTATAGGCAACCGTACGGCCTTCAATACACCATATAGTCGGCTATAAAAGGCCACCACGTGAAAATGTGAAACAATTCAAACGAGAAAAGTAACGGCCTAATTAATAACAAAACAATTTACCAAAAAACAAATATGACAAACATGAACCAACGGCTACCATTAAACTACAGTCTCCTGACTTAGGACAAGCACATAAAGAATGTAGCGGAGTTAAACATGTCTGTGAGTGCTCAGCCCTAACCTTAACCTGGGACAATAGTGTAACAGCACAACATAAGAAAATACTGTAAAAATCAGTTGCAATTGGCTTAACTCGATAGATCGGTATGACTGGGCAATATAAATCCATCAAAATCCGGGGGTGATCTCGGGTGCTCCGGAAGAGTAAGCAGATCCTGCTCAATGTGTGGCACCCGTCGTGTTATTCGTGAAAGTACAAACCGAGTGATTTGGTCTAATTCGGTAGGTCACATTCGAGAAAAAGAGGACGGGATTGTGATTACTACAATTGGAACATATCCGTCGTCACCTGTGAAACAGATATTCCAAAAGGTTTTTTTTTTTCAATTAGTGCGAGGTATATCAGAGAATGCAATTTATAAAAATAAAATGTTGATATTCGTATATGTTCAAATGATCATACACGCTAAAAAAAATCGGAGAATTCTTATTTTATAGAATTGTTGCTTTGTCGTTTAGTCCGATCCCCCCGTTTCCCTGTAACTTACGTGTGAGTTGATTAAAAGTGTCTCATTTGTTGACAATAAAGTACAAGTCATTTGATTTGTGTCGAGCCTGCGACATTAATGTCGCGTTGGCGTCTTCGTCATTTAGATCGATAGGTTTCTTGTTTGAATTGTTTTACATTTGTCATTTCGGGACCTTTTATAACTTACTATGCGGTATGGATTTTGCGTATTGTTATAGACCATACAGTGACATATAGTTGTTAACTTCTAAGTCATTTGGTATGTGGTGGAGAGTTGTCTCATTGGCAATCAAACCACATCTTCTTATTTCTATATAAGTTTTTTTGCAGGAAATATTACCGAATTAAACTGTTTTGTCATGATAAATTTGTAAACCTCCATGAATTATTATAAAAATTTGTATAGGAGTTAATCTTCAAGATCAAGCTAAAGCATCTACAGAAAAACAAACTTTTTACAGGTAAATGGACTTGTTACAGTAAACATTACACTTTTAAACTGACAACAGCAATCTCAAGCGAGACAGAGGGTTCCGTGGAATCCTTCACGAATTAATTATAATACTGCTTCCATTTGAGAACTAAGGAGAAAAAACGGTCGGACCAAGTGGTGTGAGGATATCCCACTTATGTCCGAAATATTGTTATTTTTTTAATACTTTTTTTTTAAATTTTTGTCTCCCTTTACCCTTTATCATACCAAATAACTCAGAACAACAAATCGAACTTTAATTTGAACTTTAACTCAATGGATATCGATACTCATCCCAAGCACATTAAACATATGGAAAATCGGTTTAAAAATAGAACTAGTTTTTCCCAAATGGTCACGTGGTTTTACCTCATCAAGTAATGTGATAACCACATCAAAGAATGACAGAACTACATCAATTACTGGAACGAACACATCATGTAGTGTGAAATCGTCAAATTTTGAAACATCATTATGTAATGTTAAAGCCATATAAAGAATTGGCAAATCATCATTACGAAATAACAAAACCACATCATGTAATGAAACAACTACATTACGTTAAGCCACATATACATCAAATAATGTTAAAACCACATTGCCTAAGGGAGCTACCATTTGATTTTTATGTGGGGCTAGGATGAAAAATTTTGTCCTGCCTTTTATTT